>JADRCD010199459.1:35872-54406 GCA_019843815.1 Montemys delectorum | reverse complement strand
AGAGAGAGAGAGAGAGAGAGAGAGAGAGAGAGAGAGAGAGAGAGAGGAAGAAAGAAAATAGATGTGTGTTTAAAAACTGAAGACAGCTTTGAAGATGTACATAACTATCAAAATAACAGCAGTGGTTGTTGTCATGATGGTGTTATAGGCCAGGAATTACACTGTGTTACTGGTTTTCCTTTAATCCTTAACAGTTAAATATTATCCACAACAACACCAAGTAATTGTGTGCTTCTCACCCCAGACCATCCCTGCATACCCTGAGCTCTGGTGCTGAGGTTGAATTCCCCAAAACTGTATTTTCTCAAGTTCAGGGCTAATTGACTTCCATTACCCTCTACCAATGTGTCACACTAGAGGACATTGGAGACTGAAGCTAAGAGTGACTTATTTGTGTATAGTTTCTACTGCCTTTTTTTTTTTCAGATCGACAATGTAGATCTAGATACTTGTCTTGGACTCAGTCCTGGAGTTTAAACACCCTTCAGAATCTTAGCTGTGTGTGCTATTCCTTAGATGTAAGGCAGCATTTTCACTTAGAAGCCCTAGCTCAAGCAGAGGTAGACTTTCCCAGGGAAAGTATATAAGTTGAAACTGTTGAAGACCTCACTTGGGCCCACAACTCAAGCAGCAGGAAGAAAGCCTGACACGTCTTTTTTTCTGTATTCTTTCCTTTGAGTTATATTTTCCCTTTACTAACCATTGGCATTCAAAAAATACCTAAAAGTGACTGATAAATAATCTATACCACAGGATTTCAGTATGAAGGCTCAAAGAAAGGAGTCTTTGAAGCTGAACTTGGAACCATCTTTTATTGAGAAACAGTGAAGCTTCACAAGACAGTCTACTAGCCCTCTACCCTAAGAGAGAACTGTTTTCTATTGTGATGATGAGGCTTTGTCTTTGAGGATGGTTAATCACTAACAAAAAATCAGGTCTCTCTCCTTAAGTTATGTTAGGTTCCAACTCCCAACTCCCCAAATTGGCAGTGCCACGGACAATTCCCTGAATGACAGTCTGGGCTGAGCTCAGGCTGGACCCTGACAGAATAAACAGAAAGATTGTTGTTGGCCAACAAATAACATTTAATATTCAGCATTCCTCAGAAACTTGTGAAGTGGATTTGTCCTCAGAAGTGACTGCTTCCCACATTTTCCTCAACCTCTCACAAATGCAGCATCTAGGTCTCTATGAACACTTGCTTGTAGCACCTACCAAAGACCCCACATTAACCTCCTGGCTCTTCTCATCTTTTCCAGTACTACTGTAAACTTCCAGGCTCTTTGGGCTAGCATACTTCCTTCCTGGTAGCTACATACCCCTTATAAACAGCAAGGCTTTCCCTGCTTTCTATTTTCTCTTTCCCTAAGAAGTAGCTTTGGAAACCCCAAATGACTTTTCCTACTCTTTCTCCTGCGAGATTACCTGAGAGATAATCATGTGGCTGTTTCATATTTCCCACAAAACTTTGTACCTGGGAAATGGCCTCGTTGAGTGGTTTACTCTACCCTCTCTTAAAATGGCAGCGTGTATAGTAGAGGATTGCAAATTTGATCATCAATAGGAGGAAAGGACCTCGGCCTTGTGAGGGTTTTGTGCCCCAGTGTAGGGGAATGCCAGGGCCAATAAGTGGGAGAGGGTGGGGTGGCAGGCATGGGGAGGGGGGGAGGCAACAGGGGTTTGTTCTTATTGTTTTTGTTTGTTTGTTTGTTTGTTGGAGGGGAAACTGGGAAAGGAGAAATTTACATGTAAATAAAGAAAATATCTAATAAAATGAATAAATAAATAAAATGTCAGCATTACCGCAGACAACCGTAACAACTAATTCAGGCCACCTTGCAGGACCTCCACTGAAACATTGAACAACTCAACACACCTTAAGGTAGCCTGCTGAATTATGCACATTTCTTGCTTCTTGCCCTCATTCTTCATCTAATTAAATTTAAAGCTTCTGTTATTATTTTCAAGGACAAGTCTGAGTTCCTGGGCCCCTTTATCTGTTCATCCTGGAAACTGATGGGATTACATTTCCTCTCTCTGCTTTTGACAACTTCTAGTCTCTTGAATAGGCACCTGGGACAGGTGGCCAAGTCTAGTCTGTTTGTCCTAGGTTTTTTCTCTAAAACTCTGGTTATACCATATGACTCTATTACTTGGAAAACCCTCTAAGTTCTTGGCATCTGACCTCCTGAATTCTGTGACGTCATTCTTACTTAGGGGTAAAGGATTCTTATTATGTTCCAAATACATTATTTCCTTAGCCTCGGCCCTTTGTTTTATCTGGCTTCTAACATCTATTATCTAATGTCATATATTGTCACAATATTCACCATCTAGTGAGTTTTTGGCTTCTCCCATCAGTGTGCTTGGTCAGCATTACCAAGCAGATGTATAGTAGCTTTGACAGATATCAGGACTTTAAAGAAACCCATCCCAAACTTTTCCAGTGTAATATTCTTGTTGATTATTTGGAAATTTTACATTATGTACATTTACTCACCCAGCCTCCCATGCAACAATTTTGTTTTATTAGTTTATTTGACATATATGAGTGCTCTGCCTGTGTGTATGTCTAGAGATTACACAGATATCTGTTGTCCTGATATCTAATGAGGCCAGAAGAGGACATCAGTCAGATCCTGGAACAGAAGTTACTTATGGTTGTGAGTCATCATGTGGATACTGGGAACTGAACTTGTTCCTCTAGAAGAGTCGCCAGTACTCTTAATCATTCAACCATTTCTGCAGTCTGAGTACCAGGACTCTTACCTTTAATACCAATATTTTTTGTCTTGTCCTTAACTGGTCTGCATTGATTGAAGGACTTAAAGTTCAAGCTCTTTGGGAATGTCATTTATACATTTGACAGTGGACATTTTGGTCCTATTCAACTAAGTTCCTTTTGATGTTTAAACAATTTCCACTTGGCAGGCTGGTGGGGAATAGGGTAGACACTGATGCTGCATTGATGATGTAAAGCTCTTTGCAGCATGCCTACAGCTGGGTGTACTTCTGTACCTCCCATTGTCTTAAGTTTCACAGCATCTCCTGAGTCTTAGTTCCTCTATGCTGCTTTTTTGAAGGTTATCATTTGCATCTACCTCTCCAAGGAGGCAATCATTTGAGAGTAGCAAGTGTTGGCTGCATGGAAGTACAGAGTCTGGGAAATTGTATGTAGAGGAAGAACAAAAACATTTGGGGCATGATTAGAGCATCAAAGTGTATGTATTTTGGCATCTCCCTACACTGACTTTGATAATGTTGTTAGATTCACAAAATCCTCAACACACTTTTTTTGGCTCACCTATTTGTTAAATTAATTAATTTTAGTTAAAATCAGCTAGTATCCATTCATGCATTGTAAACAAAGACCCTTGATTAACACAGCTTATGCACACACTATACAGTAGATTATTTTCTTAATTTATATACAGTAGTGAGGTTTAGATGTGTTCAGAAATCAGTCTTAGATGGCAGTATATAGTTCTAAGGCCTCTAGAAGCCAAGCAGATAGACTCCCTGATTCTTTATACACATTGAGCTTTCTAAACTCTTTCTTGATTTGAGTTAATCATGCCTCAGTTTTGTTCCCAGGCTATACTCACCCTGTGACTCCTCCATGGTCATCCTTTTTATGCATCTACTCAGCCATGGTCTTGTTCCCTAGGCTTACTTTATTTAACACCTACTCCATGGAGCTCTCTCAGTGTTTCATTCTCTGCTCTTGTTCTTTTATTCTGAACTCAATATCCATGGTACCAAGAGCTGTCCTGTCACCGCACACATGGCTTTATTATTTCACCCTGTCCTTTGTCTTTGTCTATGGCCCAGGGCTGGGTACATACTAACAGTTCAGATACTGTGAGGAATTTTGGAAGAGGAAACTCTAATCATATTGGCCAGTCACTTTTCCCAATAGACATAACTCTGTACCATATGTCACTCCTGTAACTCTCACAGAAGTTAGAAAAAAATCACCCTAAATCCCACTGTCTTCCAAATCACACTGCAAGACCAAAACATGAGTCTTCCTGGCTCTGTCCATACAAGTCCATGTCTAAATTTTATGTCTCTCCATTTCACTGCCACTCTCATTGCTGACAGGTCGCCGTTTTGGATCATGGCAGCAGCCTCCTGACTGATCATTTATTCTTGCCAACTATATACCCTTAACACAGTAGATAGAACTATCCTTAAGTATGTGCCAGCTTAGCTCTCACCTGTGCTCTAAGGTGTTTCATACCTTCTGACTGCACTTAGATTGCCTTCACGAGTGTTGGCATGACACCAGAGCCCTGGTAGTGTAATTCCTTCTTAATCATCTTTCTGAATTTATGTGAAAGTACTCTCAGAGTTGCCTAACTGAGGGTGCATTGAGTACTCTTGCTGTTGTGTGCTAGGTTTGTCCTATTAGATTTTCAATGGGGTGATAAAAACATAGTCTGAGAATGTCACAGATAGATAGAAATGGAATATTAGACATCCAAGAGCCCTGTGTTCTACTGTGCCAAGTTTTGCTCATACTTATGATTTAAAACACAGAGATATGGCAAACCACAAATTTCTCTCCAGAAGAATTTGGGGCCTCTATTAATAGGCTAATAAGCATGCAGCCCAATTTCTCATGTATCTATTAGTTTCAAGGCAGGCATGTGACAAGGAACAGTCTCCAATAGAAGTTCATATGATGAATGATTTATTTTACTGCTATTAAAACTTTTCACTTTATTCAGCTATCAACTTTTAAAATAAAAATCTATTACTTACACATTTCCTAGTTATTGTACACAGACCCTATGAGGAAGCTCTCCTACGGCCATGTTAACAGGATAGGCCCAAGCAGCCTGCCTGGTTCATATCATGTATGTACCATTAACTCATTTTCACTTATGTGAAAATAATTTCACCTTTCTGGGCCTTGGTTGCCAGGTTTAGGAGATGGCAATGAGGAGATGACAATCTCTGAAAGGCAATCAAAGCTGGCACTGCAGCTTGGTCCTGTGGAAATGTTAGAATTAATGACGTAGGGACCACAAGTCCTACAGAAAGGCTGAGTACAGCAGCAACTGACTGCAAAATGAGATAGTTATGTGAGACAAATATACAGATGGCCTTGGGCTAGTTTCCCACTGGGGATCAGTACAATAAGACATGGATAAGACATATGTAGGCATCATTCTTAGGCCAGGTATAATTGCAGAACAGAGACAAATGAATCTACTACCCTCAGGCTCTGAGGACATTAAAATTTTCTGAGAACAAATGTGGTTCTAGAGGAGCTATGCTCTGTTTATAGGAAGAGAGAGGGAGTTGTGTGCTTCTTTAAGGAGTCTCTGGTGGGCAGAAGTGACAAAGAAATGGGAGGCCATGGCTGTCAAGATCCCCTGAACTGTGGAGTCTCCTGGATAAGGGGCATTACTGAACTTAAAATAAAAACCTTCACTAAGTGAGTTTCTGCTAGGAACTCTGCATAACATACACTTGCCTTCATGTATACGTGTGTGTGTGTGTGTGTGTGTGTGTGTGTGTGTGTGTGTGTGTGTGTGTGAGAGAGAGAGAGAGAGAGAGAGAGAGAGAGAGAGAGAGAGAGAGAGAGAGAGAGTGCTCTGGTGGAAATTATCCATTGTACCACTGGTTAGTTTCTGAAGGAAAAATTAATCCAACTCACCCTGGTGATCCAGCTGCTAAAATACATACACTCAGGTTTCTTCTCTGAATGTGAGAAAAAAATTCTCAGTTTTTTGCAAAAGGCTCCTTCCTCTATGCCAGGCCAGGAACATGAAGGAAGAGGAGGGTCTCCTGTTACTCAATAACATCATTAGCTTAAGTTGGTGTGGACTGTAGAAGAGAACCTTGTTTGGAGTGGAGGCCCTAACTTTTTCATCTTTGATTCTAGACCCCTGAGTCAAAATCCTCACTCTCAGAGATGTCTAAGATCCTACTCTAGGTTTTGGTTTCAATGGTCTCATTCCCAAAGCAAGGATGACTTGATTATCTATCTTAAAACGTGATGTGACAACTGCATGTAAATGCACACTTATTGACAATAACCAAGATACAGAAGCCAACCAAGTGACCACTGGTAGGTAAGAGGATGAAGAAGAAAAGGTATTATAACTTGAAATGAAACATTATTCATTCTTAAAATCAGAGGGGTGTTCTGCATGCTGTGTAATTTTAATAAATCTCCTGTACCTTTACTTAGCACTACTGTAGCATCCACTTGATGTATGTAAAGTGCATATTTAATGTCTTCATAAATGACACATGTTGGAGGCTTGTACCTGCTCTTACCATCACTGTCAATCACCTGCAAAAAAAAAAAAAAAAGAAAAAAAGAAAAAGAAAAAAGAAAAAAGAAAAAAAAGGTAAAGCAAGAGCCACTGTCCTGTGTACTCTGGGATTCATTGTACTGCCTTGTAAAAGACTGCGTGTATTGCTTAGGTTAAAACCTCTATCCAAAATGTCCATGTAATCACACATTTAATGTAACAGATTCACAGGGAGATGATTACCTCCAAAAGATAAACTACTAAGATCTGCACTGCCAAGGTAGACCCTGAGCATTAGACCATAAACTGCTGCAGATCTTCTCCAGGGGGGAACGTACTTCTTTCAATCTCTCAAGTATCACACTCCTGTGGAAGAGATGTTCCAATTAAAAGGAACCCAGAATTTGTAAAATAGTGCAGGTGCTTCCTGCTACTCAGAGTGATTTTGATTTGTGAATGTTCTTGTCCAGTGCCAATCATAAGTTTGTTTTCTGACAGTCAATTTTAGTAAAGCAAGAAAGCCAAAAATATATTCAAATTTAATAGGAAGCACATTAAAAATTAGTAATAAGTGTTTCTGTTCCTCTTTAGCCTTGTATGAATATTAAGACAAAGTTTCTTTTAATGGGGAAATTACATTAGTATATGAGGCAGCAAAATGAATACATTTGCATTTTGTTAAATAGTTTCCTGAAACTGTGTCACTTGACTATAAAGCACAATAGACAAGAAGTCAAAGCTACCAGCTGTGTGAAGAAGGCAGTGGTTGTGACAGTGTGAAAAGACATGCAGTAGCACTTGAGAGGGGCATGGTTTCTCTACCCTCTCTGTGTCTCTTTCTAGGATACCTTCAGAACCAAAGCCATATATTTGACAAGCTAACCAGGCAGCAGTGAGAAAGTAATACTACACTATAGTGTAGCCTTACTGCCAGCCAGCTGTACAAGAAATTTTCCTCCGTGCAATCTATCTTCCCTTACTTTGCTCACCATCTAGTATCTGTCAGTCACCCTAATGTTTCCGGAGAGTGGTTGATTCTGCTGAGAGGTTTATAGTCCAGTTGAACCAGCTGGCCCTCTAGGCATGTCCATGATTCTCTCTGTCTCCATGGCAGGACCCTCCAATCATTCTTTCTCTCTGTTTGCGAGTGTCAGCCACAAATCCTAGCAGGCTCATTAAAGTGTCCATGTGTGCAGGAACACCTTGTTAGAACAATTCATTGGTTGTTGACCTCACTGATAGCTTCACCTGGAGTGGTGAATGACCCCACAGAGGAGCCTGGGCTAAAGTTGTCTCAGTCTTCATCTTTCAGAAATGTGAGAAAACACTAGAAGCTGCTCAGGACCCTACAAAGATTTGAGGACAGAAAGAGGCATATCTGAGAGAATGACTCTGTTAAGGTTGACTCAGCAGCTCTTTCACTTCTCTCCACTCAAACCAGCTGCCAAAAAGGTGTCCCAGCTAGGGGACTAAATACCAAAACCAAAAGCTTCTATAGACGTTAGGTGATGGCTAGGTAGATACTTCTGTACAACTTGCTTTCCCTAGTTACAATATTTCTTGTATATTTGTTTGTATATATACATATATTATTGGCTATATTACGTAAATAAGAACATTTTTCTTTCTGTGGTTGTATGACCTTGCTGAATGTTATACATTCTGTCAATTTCCTGCAATTTTTAAGTTCATTTTTCTTTAGAATTAAGAAGTATATATACTACAAATAGTATAAATGATAACATGTATGTACATATATTACATATGTAGTATATATGATATAGTATTTATGTATGCATATATGATTTATATCATATATAGTATATGTAGTGTATATGATATATATATACATATATATAATTTAAAGCTCCAATAAATTAAAAGAAAACTCACTATATAAGAAGTAGGAGACATAAGCTATAAAAGAAGATATAAAGCTAATTGTTTTTTAAATTCTATTTCTACCACTGATTTTTGCTTTTGGAGTTTGATAGAGTATATATAATACTTAAAATATAAAATATAAAACTTAATGTGAAGCTCCACAGTTTGCCTTATGAATGAGTATTCTAGCTGCACAGAAATTCAATGAGTTGTATAGACTTTGAATCTGGCTAATTTTAGTGTGTGATATTTTTTATAATGAAGTTTTTAAAAAGGACAACCTGTTTCTTGATCTAGAAGCTTTACAGTGAATCAAAGAAACAAAAGTCTAAGGAATTCCCCAAATCATAACCCTAGTCCCTTAATGCATTTGTATAAAAAGGTAGTCATTATACTTTCTGACAGAGCTTGCCATTGCTTTTAGTACTTTTTGAACTGCCGTCTTATGCGAGTTATGCTAACATGTCTCAGATACAGCAAGAGTTGGATAGGCTAGTACAGAGAAACAACTATGGTCAGAATTACAAATAATAGTACCTCATATCATCAAATAGATTTCAAACTCATAGAGGGTCTGAAACCATCACACCATCCCGTTCACTGGAAATTTACAAGAAGTACCTGTGATTAATAATTACAGAGGTGGCAGGCACTGACATTTAGTGGGGGAGCAGCAGGGACCTACCATCGCTACTGTTCTTTATGTGTATTATAGCACATTAATCTTATAACAATGGTGTGAAAGAACTATAATTGACAAATATCGAGGCTAGACATTGTAAGTAAATTGCCTTTAATCACAAATATAATAATTAATTAATCATCTTGGAACCCAAGTATTTCCATATGTCCAAATTAACAGCTTTGTAGAGGGATCACTGCACAGTTTCTAGGTTTCATTGCATCATGGGGAGGGAGGGAGGACCTAGTGTCAGGAAGGGTACCATGAGTATAAATGACATTATCAAGCTCTGCAGCATCAGACACCTTACTTATAAAACAGATGATAAGACTCAATCCTATACATTGTAAGAATTATCTCATTAGATAATTGGAATTACAATTATCTCATTAGAATGAGATAAATCTACTGCCATTACCATCTGACAGGGAACTCTATAAATGGAGAACTTACCTGTCCTTATTCATAGTTATATTTCTACAGGGGTTATCTGGTGGGAAATGTGCTCTAATCTAGTCATAAAAAAAAAAACCTATTCTACTAACTTTTTCCTATGCCTTCTCAGTAGGGCCTGTGGTTCCCAGGGACACCTAAGAATACTTGAGAATACTAAAAGTACCTGTGAGCACCTGAGAAGATGTGAAAGTACCTGAGGTGCCTGAAAGCCTCATCAAACTCAGAGACATTGTAAGTCCTTGGATGACTCAAGAGTGGCTGAGAGGCTAAGATTCCCCAAGACTGCCTCTGATCGTGGCAGAGAGCACCCGAGAGAGAGCTTGGAAGTATTGCAAGTACCCGGAAGAACCAAAGAGGTGGGAACACTTCAGAGTGCTAGAGAGTGCTTCAGAAACTTGAGAGTTCCTGAGGCCCCTGATGACATCTAATACAGAGTTTCAGAAAGAGGTTGGGGGACCTCCATACCACCTGACAGAACCCTAGATCACCTGAGTATCTGAGGACTCTTAAAGAGCACCTATGGACAGCAGAGAGTGCCTGGGTCCACTCCTTTCTTGCACTCGAGTGTGGGGGAATATGCACCCTGTCATGTAGTTGTACTCCATGAATGGCACCCACCGTTTGGATAAAATGTACAAATGATTCAGATGTGTGTCTAACTGATGAAGAAGTACCCACCTGAAGATATACAACTCTTAGCCTACAATCTAAAAGTTCTGTGACTTGTAGGTACCGAGCAGGTGCTGAGAGCAGTGGCTCTTTTTTTTTTTTTTTTTTTTTTTTAAAGATATTTTCTTTATTTACATTTCAAATGATATCCTCTTTCCCGGTTTCCCATCCAGATAAAACACTCTCCCCCTGCTCACCAGTCCACCCTCTCCTGCTTCCTGGCCCTGGCATTCCCCTACACTGGGGCATAGAGCCTTCACAGGACCAAGGGCCTGTCTTCCCATTGATGACCTACTAGGCCATCCTCTGCTACATATGCAGCTGATTCATGGAGCCATGAATCCCACTCTTTGGTTGATGGTTTAGTCCCTGGGAGCCTGGAGAGAACTGGTTAGTTCCTATTGTTGTTCATTCTAAGGGGCTGCAAACCCCATTCAGCTCCTTGGTTCCTTTCTCTAGCTAATTCATTGGGGACCCTGCGCTCAGTCCAATGGATGGCTGTAAGCCTCTACTTCTATATTAGTCAGGCCCTGTCAGAGCCTCTCAGGAGAAAGCTATATCAGGCTCCTGTCAGCCAGCACTTGCTGGCATCCACAATAGTGTCTGGATTTGATGACTGAGTACAGGAAGGATTCCCAGGTGGAGCAGTCTCTGGATTGTCCTTCCTTCAGTCTCTGCTCCATAGTTTGTCTCTGCAACACATTCCATGAGTATTTTGTCCCCCTTTTAAGAAGGGACGAATTATCCACACTTTGGTCTTCCTTCCTCTTGAGTTTCTTGTGATTTGTGGATTGTATTTTGGGTATTCCGAGTTTCTGGGCTAATATCCACTTATCAGTGAGTATATACCATGTGTGTTCTTTTGTAATTTTATGTTATCTCACTCAGGATGATATTCTCCAGATTTATCCATTTGCCTAAGAATTTCATAAATTCATTGTTTTTAATAGCTGAGTAGTACTCCACTATGTAAATGTACCACATTTTCTGTATGCATTCCTCTGTTGAGGGACATCTGGGTTGTTTTCAGTTTCTAGCTATTATAAATAAGGCTGCTATGAACATAGTGTAGCATGTGTCCTTATTACATGTTGGAGCATCTTCTGGGTATATGGCCAGGAGTGGTATAGCTATGTCCTCAGTTAGTACTATGTCCAGTTTCCTGAGGAACTAACAAACTGATTTCCAGAGAGGTTGTTCCAGCTTGCAATCCCACCAGCAATGAAGGAGTGTTCCTCTTTCTCCACAACCTCGCCAATATCTTCTGTCACCCAGGTTTTTGATCTTAGCCATTCTGACTGGTGTGAGGTAGAAACTCAGGGTTGTTTTAATTTGCATTTCTATGATGACTAAGGAAATTGAACATTTCTTTAGGTGCTTCTCAGCCATTCAGTATTCCTCAGTTGAGAATTCTTTGTTTAGTTCTGTACCCTATTTTTAATAGGGTTATTTGATTCTTTGAAGTCTAACTTCTTGAGTCCTTTGTTTATATCGGATATTTACCCTCTAATGGATATAGGATTGGTAAAGATCTTTTTCCAATCTGTTGGTTGTGGTTTTGTCCTATTGACAGTGTCCTTTGCCTTACAGAAGCTTTGCAATTTTATGTGGTTCCATTTGTCAATTCTTGATCTTAGAGCATTAGCGATTGGTGTTCTGTTCAGGAAAATTTCCCCTGTGCCCATGTGCTGGAGGCTCTTCCCCACTTTCTTTTCCATTAATTTCAGTGTATCTGGTTTTATGTGGAGGTCCTTGATTCACTTGAACTTGAGCTTTGTACAAGGAGATAGGAATGGATCAATTTTCATTCTTCTACATGCTAACAGCCAGTTGAGCTAGCACCATTTGTTGAAAATGCTGTCTTTTTTCCACTGGATGGTTTTAGCTCCTTTGTCAAAGATCAAGTGACCATAGGTGTGTGGATTCATGTTATTCCTGTTCTTTCCTGTCCAGATGTTTTCAGCTAGAGAACTCTAAATCCAAATGTCAAGGCTTGCACGTTTCAAATCTGTCTTGGGCCCAGGGTGAAATGGGCATGGCAGAGCAGGTCCTATTTAACTAGTGCATTTGATTAGCCAGTATGCAGGCTCTTTTGACAGGTCAAATTTCCTGCATATCCCTGGGAAAGCTCTGGCCTCTTAACGAACTGGTCAGAATAAGTAGTTACTAGAAGCATTCAGCAAGCTCAGCACTGGCAGCCTCCTGTCTGTTAGTTACCCCAGGTCAGTCATTAAGCTAAGGGTAGCTGCTCAAATACCATACTGAGAGTCACTGAGTGTCTGGACAGTACCCTGCCCTTCCAGGCCATCTGTCCACTAAACTGCTCAAGGACAGGGGCAAGTCATCTAGAAAACAATTTCTCCAGAGATGAAGTACATGTACAGAGAGGCAAATTAGTTATATAGATTTCTGATACAAGGCTGTAAATCCAGGAATTATTTTTCTAAAGATCTACAGCATTTGGCAACACCAACTGGCATCTGTTAGAGACTCACTATTTGAGCACTCGCAAAATGACTTGGCTGTATATTTATCTCCTCTAATCCTTGAGATTCTACATCCCCATTTTACCATCTTTAACAATGACTCAGAAAAGCAAACTACCTGGTCCACAAATGCCTACTTCAGTGGCTATCAACCTTTCTAATGCTATGAACTCGTACTACAGTTCCTCATCTTGTGGTGACCCACACCTATAAAATTATTGTTACTACTTCATAACTGTAATTTGTCACTGTTTTGAATCATAATGTAAGTATCTGATATGTGACCCCCAAAGGGCTTGAAAGCCACATGTTGAGAACCATTGAACTAAATGATAAGCACTGGGACAATGGGATGAGACCTTGCTAGACCCTCTCATTTCTAAATCTTTTGGGATATGCTTTTCTTAATAAAAGTAAATGTGAATATTCTATGAAAAGCCCTGTGAACTAGTGCTATTCTGAGTATTTTTCTAAATTACCTGGATTAATATTCAAAAATATTTAATGAAGTAAGTAATATTACCTTTGTTTCCCTCTAGATAAGAAGGTGGAAGTGTGACTGAGACAAGTGTGTACTTCCTGTTCTGTCAGGCAAGTGACACAGACAAAATTTGAACTCAGAATTCTGGTGCCACAGAACATCCTTGTATTTGTCTACTGAGAAAACTTCTTAAGGACATCTATAATGTCTGTGAAGTTGAATCCTGGCAGAGGTCTTCGTGTCTGTAATACTTGGGAGGTAGAATCAGTAAACCATGAGTCTACTTCATCTGTATTGGGAGACTCTATCTAAACAGTACTATTTTGGTTTTAGCAACAAAACATGTTAGTATGAAATTCATATTAACCTCATGTTTCTAAATATGTTTACCACAAACTTTTATGTACAGATGTACTCTATCATGGCTTGTGTTTATTTAGAACCTTGAATTGCAAGTGTTTATTGTTGGGATCATCTCTGGCTTTAGGATTAGAGTCTTTTTCATTTGAGTCACAATCTATTATATCAACTTCTGACTGTGGAGCCTGATTTAGGCACATTGAGGTACTAAGAAATATTGATCATATTCCTCAAAACCAGAGATGCCTACTTTCTGATTAGTATAGAATACTTGTTCGTAGTGACAGAAAATACTGAATCCTGGTCCCTCAGCCTTTCTTGCTTGCATGATCCTGGAAATGAACCCAAGATGCTTCTGGAAGTGAATGAATCCCTGTTTCTGTATCTTCATAGAGCTCCAGTTGCATCTCTACTTGTAATTTCCCTATTACTCACACAATGGATTTTGTTTCAGTATTCATGTAATTGAAGGGTTTTTAAAGCAAAGTAATTAGCAAGACAAGATGCATAAGGTCTGATCATTAATTACAATGAATAAGTCAAAAAAAAAAAAACATTCTCCAGAAGGGTGGCTTGACAAAAGAGAAGGAACATAGGATTTTTGAATGCTTTGTTATTAGGAAATAGCACTATTTGAGAAGTAGAAGATGTGACCTTCTTGGAGAAAGTGGTTCACTGGGGGGATGAGTATTGAGAGTTCAAAAGCCAAAGCTAGGCCCAGTTCTCTGTCTGCTGCCTGTGTATCAGGATGCAGCTCTCAAGTATTTGTCCTGCACTGTACTGCCATGTCTGCTAATATGCTCCCTGTCTTTTCTATGATGGTAATGAACTAAGCCTTTGAAACTGTAAGCACATCCCCAGTCAAATGCTTTATACATATGCGTATATATAAATTATATATATATTTGGGACTTGTTGTAGTCATGGTGTCTGTTCACAGCAATAGAACAATCACTAAGATACCTCTAACGTGTTTGTCTACCTAAGGTGGTATATTACATACTTATCTATAGACTGCACAATGGACCTTCTACAGGTGGTCTGATAAGGTGACTAGAATAAAAATAAATGCATTCATTTAGGCTGTTTCTAATCCTGGGAAATTAACCTTACCTAGCAAGTGTTTTTCCTTCGGTTTTCTTTTTCTTCAAAATGAAATCTTTGAGAACCTTTCTCTCTGACTTTCCTTGGAACACAGTATGAGATATGTGCATGGTAATGCCACAAAAGAACTCATTTAATGGTTGGAGGCTGATCTCCATGCAGCAGGAGCAAAAGTAAGGTTTCTATAAAAGTTAAGAACCTAGCCAAGAACAATTCTACGACTGAGGTCTTCCAAATCTTCCTGGAGTTTCTCTTGCTATATTCTTCTCAACCTTCCTTGCCACACTGCCTTCTTTTTAAACTTTAAGCATTTATAGTTGTCAATATCCTGATACAAAACCATAAACTTAGTAGATAATGGTGCAGTAGGCCTGAAGTATTGGTATAAGTCATCCACAGTATTTGGTAGGGTTGTACAGTGACTGAAGGCCCCTTCAAAATGGGATCACTTTTGACACTATTGGGCTGTGAACTATAATCTGTAGGGAAGATGTTTGCACTGAGTGTTGAAGTTAGGTCATTCTTCCTCTCTGCCTCAGAAATATGATTCAAACTCAACACAGATTTGTAAATACCTTGGCCATATATCTAGGCTATTTTCTGACTAGATATAACTTAAACTCGTTTATTTTAATTTACACTCTGCTTTGTGGCTTGTTACCTGTGTTCAGGTACCATGCGTCTGTCTTGTCACATCTTCTCAGGTGAATCTCCCATGCCTGGCACTATCCCAGAATCCTTTCTGCCTACAGGATGTTCTACCTCCTATTTCTTCCACAAGCTATAGGCCATCAATTTTATTATTGACAGGTGCCACATCCATACAGACACAAGACACTTTCTCTACAACTGAGGCTGAGAGGCAGAAGTGACTATGGGAGGATGCAGATGCATGTGGCTTTCTTCTAGTCAGTAAGGATTAAATTGTACAGGCTTGCACCTGGGATCTAGAAGTGTCATTATCCTTTACAAACACTGAAGCTTCATGCCACTCGACCTGAGAAGATAGGTGCTTTTGAGTAAGTGGAATAAACTGAGTTAAGTGGAGAGAGAAAAGGGATATCTGTTAGCAGTCATGGAGCTGTGTATTCTTTTAGTATATATCAGTGATTCTCAATCTGTGTGTCACAACCCCTTTGGGAGGGCAATGACCCTTTCACGTGGGACATCTAACATCACTGGAAAAACACAGATATTACATTAAAATTCAAAACAATGGTAAAATTACAGTTGTAATTAGCAGCAAAAAATAATTTTATGGTTGGGAGTCATCACAACATGAGGAAATGTAATGAAGGCTCACAGCATTAGGAAGATTGATAACCATTCTCTGTATGGATGGAAATTGTGCACCAAGAAGAAGCTCATTAGATGCTGGTCTTTGGAAACTTTCATCTCCTCCAGGGCTGAGCAGCAGCCAGTATTCACAGTAGGCAGATGCACATAGCATCTTATTGCATTACAGTCCTCACAGAGCCTTTAGGTGTCAGGACTCTTAACTCTGTATATGTTACAGCCCTTGGGACACAGATAGTTGGATTCAAAGCCACTGTTCTACCCTTGTGTAGGCTGAGAAAGTCAGGATTCTGCAGCTCTCAAAGGTAATCATTGTTGTGCCTGCCCTGGTTATGAGACTCTTGGCCCTTAAAATATGAGAGTTCTCTGTAGAATCCCGGTTGAGCTGCAAGAAGGCCTTCTCTGAAGATTTTAGTGTTTCAGCCTCTTAGAGGATAGTCAATGAACCAGCTCTTTTAGATGATCTTCAGTGGGACAGCTTGTGTACATACACTTTATTCAGGGTGAATAAAGGCTATAAAAAGTAGAAAGGAGATTTCAAGGTGACTGTAAAGCATTGGCTAGAGTTTAAAGTAATGGGAATGCCTCATGTGGATGGAGAGGCATTCTAGGAACCCTAGATACTTGGTGAGTGGGTTCTTATTGTGAAAGAAGAATTTGAACTTGTAGGTTTGCCAAGGACTATGTGACCTTCCTCAGGTAGAGGGTGTGTGGAATTAGGCTCCCTAGATAACATCAGAAAATTTGAAGCCCTGCTGGGAAAGGGGGTCTCTCAGTTTGTGCTGAGCTCAAAGGAGTTATCTGGACATGGTAGACAGTGACCTTAGATAGCAGGTTTCCCAAAAGATTTTGTAAAAAACAGATAACCATAATCACTAACATATTTTCTTTCAAAATCATCCTGTATCACTTATTGTAGTTATGGCTCCTATTGCTATGAAGAGAAACCATGACTCCAGCAATTCTTGAGTGAAAAACATTTAATTGGGGCTGGCTTACACTTCAAAAGTTAGTTCATTCTTATCATGGTGGGGACCATGGCATGCAGAATGACAGCTGGAAAGATAGCTGAGAGGTCTACATTTGGATCAGTAGACAACAGGAAGAGCAAGCAAGTCACTGGTACCGGGTTGAGCTTCTGAAACTGCAAAGCCTAGCCACAGTGACATACTTTCTCTAACAAGGCCACATCTACTTCAACAATGCTGAGTGTCCTAATTATTTCAAATAATACCATGCTTTTTGAGTCTATGGGTACCATTGTAATTCAAACCTTCACATTAATCAACAGTGACTCATATTTCTAATATAAGTGAACATCTTTATTCCTCTACTAAACGTGAGACATGGCCAAAATTCCAGTAGACAGAGCCAGGTGTGGTACTGACTGTCTCCAACCTGACCACTTAACTAGTCCATGATGTTCCTGGAGCTGAGAGAAAACATACAGGGCTTTAAGCAAAATGCTGACCTGTGCTCTCTCCAAAGCGTCCAGGACCTCTGCCCAGAGGTCCTAAGAGCTGAGCTGAGTATGCACACAGTATGTCTTACCTCGTACATTTTCCTCTTTTTAATGAAGATTTTCATTTCTTCAGCTACTTTATCTCACTGGCCTCTCTCAACATCCCTCAGCTGCTCCATTTGCTCCTCCTCATTTCACAAATACTTACCTTGCTCTCATGGTGTGCCTGAGATCATGGTTTGTTGTTTCCCGAATTCAAATTCTCTCTGATGTAGGTCCCAAAGGTGTCTTCAGACTGTCCTTGTTGGGGAATTAAGTGTATGGAAGAAGGAAAAAGATGTATTCAGAATGAGGCAAAGCAAGCCAGAGACTCTCTCCTTCCCACAGGAACTTGCCGGAGCTCCCTCCTCCTACCCTTTTCCTTTTGGCCCTGGGCTTACAGCCTCTGTTCTCAGGTCTTCCACAGTGTTCAGCAGTGTCTGCAGTACTCAAGAGCCTGAGAACTTGCCATCCTCGGCCTCTGTGCTGGCCCAGGGACCCCGAACCAATTCCAGCAGTTCCAAGAGGACCCCAGACTTTACCTTCCCCAGCCCCAGAGCAGCGGGATCCTGCAAGATCCTGTGGTGGCTGTGTGGGGTCTGCAGCCCAGTCAGACTTCCCACTTCCTGCATCCCACCTTGCCCAGCAGGCTGAGCCCTGGGCCAAACAGGAGGCCCCATTTTTTTTTTCAGACAAGGTTTCTCTGTGTAGCCCTGGCTGTCCTGGATCTCACTCTGTAGACCAAGTTGGCCTCAAACTCAGAAATCCACCTGACTCTGCCTCCCAAGTGCTTGGATTAAAGGCATGCACCACCACTGCCTGGCTCTCAATTTTAATCCACATGTAGAAAAGGGTCCAATAGGTAGAAAAGGCTCCTGTAGACAGAGGGAATCATGGGGAAAGGATTCATACTTAGGCTGGTATGAAATTAGGGCCATGTTCAGAAGCCAAGTCAGGGCTTACTTTATTTTCTTTCCCCACAGCTTACCATTTATTGTATAGAAAACTCGATAATGTTTTCTTTCCTTTCCTCTCCCTCACATACTCTAGTGGTCTCTTAGCTAAAGTGTTTATAGGACTCCTCTTTCAAAGAATGCTGTGTGCCACTTCTATTGGGACTGAGTTATCAAAAATACAGCTATTTAGATTTCTCTTTTACCTCGAGGTGATTACTCTGTCAGAGACAGCATCACAGAGGCACATGCAGTGCAAGAGCTTATAAAAAAAACTTCCTATACACAGAAAACCCATAAGATCTGGGGTCATAGAAAGGGCTACATCTCCCAATTTCAGAAACTCGAATATATATATATATATATATATATATATATATATATATATAT
>JADRCD010199459.1:0-35772 GCA_019843815.1 Montemys delectorum | reverse complement strand
CCAGAGCATGCAGGTGCACTGGGATCCTTCCAGGGAGACACTGTCCAGGAACAAGATTCAGAATCATGATATTTATCAAGGAAAAGAACAGTGAGGCCTTAGAATAGCTTGAAGAAAATAAGCTTATTTCCTGTTCCATCTTGAAACTGGTTAAATCACATGTCATTGCTCTTGTTAGGGGCAGAGGATGAGTAGTCGGTGTTCTTTAGAGTACCTCAGACATAACTGGGCTCAAATTGTTCCCTGACTTTTATACTATAAGATACCAACAGTCCTGTTTCCACTTCTTGTTGGTCTTCTCTTTATCTTTCAGGCATCACAGTAACTTTCTGGAAAAGAGTAGCTCACCCTGGGTGAGCTACGGACCCCCTTTTTTTTGTGATGCAGCTTTCTCTACTGACAGCTCAGAACAGGATATCTGAGCCTTGAGTTGAGATGAGATAACCAGTTGATAATGATGCCGAGTGATGGATTACATGCTACCCTTCAATGTAGCAGCAGGACTGCCAGTACAACACAACAACTAAAGTGTGATTTTCTTCTTGAAAGTATGTTCTCTGTGTTCATGAACATCTTTCTAACAGAGATGGCCATCCAGTCCAATACAATGTATATATATTGGACAATGTGTGTGTGTGTGTATATATATATATATATATATATATATATATATATATATATATGACTCTGTTAACATAAAAATATTTAAAACTGGATAACTAATAAAGAAAAGAGTTTTATTAAATGTGCATTTAGAGTTCTGTGACTACAAACATCTGAACAGGAAAAGAAAAGAATCCGTAGGCCATTGTCCTCAGCACCCGCTCAGTACCTTGCTTTTGTCCATGAAGCTTTAGACTGTAGCCTAAG
Source organism: Montemys delectorum (assembly GCA_019843815.1). Taxonomy (NCBI): domain Eukaryota; kingdom Metazoa; phylum Chordata; class Mammalia; order Rodentia; family Muridae; genus Montemys; species Montemys delectorum. The sequence goes on along the minus strand of JADRCD010199459.1, from coordinate 34,902 downwards.
ATTTGTTTATCTTCAGGTGGGTGTTTTCGTGTTAGTTGGACATGCATCTGAACCCTCCGTATATTTTAAGCAACTAGTGGCTGCCAGCCATGGAATACAGTTGCATGGCATGGTGCATATTCCCCCATGCTAGATTGCAAGAAAGGAGTGGAGCTAGGCACTCTCAGGAATCCTTAGGTGCTCTCCAGGAGTCCTCAGACACTCGAGGGTTCTGTCCGATGGTCTGTAGGTTCCCTCAGCCTCTTTCAGAAACTCCATTTTAGATGTCATCAGACACTCCCAGGAACGCTCGGGGCTCTGAAGCACTCTCCAGCTCTCTGGAGTGAGCGGAGGTCTTCGGTTCTTACAGGTGCTTGCAATATTCTCAAACTCTCTCCCAGGTGCTCTCTGGCACTTTTAGAGGTGATCTTAGGGAATCTTGGGCTCTCAGCCGCCCTTGAGATATTTCCGTGTTTGATGAGGCTCTCAGGCACCTCAGGTACTTTCCCTTCTTTTCAGGTGTCCACGGGTACCTTTTGTACGGTGCCCCTGGGAACCACAGGTCCTACTAGAAAGGGATAAGAGAAGGTTAGTTGAGTATGTTTTTAGTTTGTGACTGGTGTAGAATAGAATACAATCATTACTGTAAATAAGGCAGATAACTTCTCAAAAATGTAGAGAGCTCCTTGTTAGATGGTAATGAAAATAGCATTTATCTCATTCTAATGAGATAATTCCTGAAGTGGATGTAGGATTAAGTCCTATTAGCAGTTTTGTAAGCAGAACATCTGATACTGCAAAGCTTGATAATGCAATTCATGCTCATTGTACCCTTCCTGACACTGGGTTCTTGCTCCCTCCCCATGAAAGAACGAACACAGTTCTATGTATCCTCCCATCTCATGCTGAATGAGAAAGCTGAGAAATCTGTGTCATCTAGTTACCCTCAGGCATAGCTAGCCCATTTATGTTGTCAGCAACAGTGACCCCCAACTCTGAATCCACAGAAAACTGAGAGGTTTGCTTATTCTTGGGCCATTATAACAATAAAGAGGGAAGATTTTCCTAGCATCTTGGCTATTTACCTTTTTATTTCATAAGAAGAACCTATGTGACACTAGTGCTAGTTTGGTGATTTTGAACTTATTCACCACTTTGTGTGACTAAGTCAAATTCTTTATGTTCAAAACTCTCTTCATCTGGACTTAGGCCATTCTGTACGTAGAGAAGATGACAGGAAATTGCAGGTCTAACCACCTATCCTGATAGGCTCTATAAAAGGCCCTGACGAGCACCAGGGCTCAGACACTGTCTATGGTTATCTATCAGCTTACATTTTAAAAAAAAACCTACTTTTATTTTTTTTTGTTTTTTGAGGGAAACATGCGATAATTTTATTACTAATGATGTTTATGATTCTTAAAAAAACGTTAGCTGATACAATAATTGCATATATGCATGTCTACAAAGCAGGGTCATTAGCAAATCTACCATCTCAAATATTTTATGCTATTTTATTTTTTATTTTTTCAAAGAACAATTTTTTTATTAAGTAAAAAGCAGAAATATCATTTTTTTCCAGTCAAATATGACTGAAAGCAAAAGCACATCACATCACACAGCAGAATGTACAAAGAACAAATTCCCTCTATGGGGATGGGAACCCAAGCCATATCCAAGCTGGCCTAGATTCTGGTTTCTTACATGTTTGAAGCACAGGACAGAGCTCCTTTTTTCCTCCAACATGACTGGCTTGTAATAATTTCAACAAAGACAGGAAAGTTGATTGGTTTCAATTGAAAGTGATCTGGAAGTCCCATAAAACAATCAGTGTCTCAATTCCACTCTTACTTGGATAAAAGCTGACCATTTGTTCTAGACAAGAAACCATAAATCTACCATCTTCAGTTTTAAGTGAAAGTATATTTTTCTACATAGAGCCTCTTTTTTTCCTATCTGCCTACTAGTGAGCTCTTTTTTTGTAATTAGATATGTTCTTTAGTTACATTTCAAATGTTATCCCCTTTCCTCGTTTCTCCTCCAAAAATACCCAATCCCATCCCCCCTCCTCCTGCTCAACCATCCGTCCACTCCTACTTTCCTGTCCTGGCATTTTCCTACACTGGGCATCAAGCCTTCTCAGGACCAAGGGCCTCTCCTCCCACTGATGACTGACAAGGTCATCCTCTGCTATATATGCAGCTGGAGCCATAGGTCCCTCCATGTGTACACTTTGGTTGGTGGTTTAGTCCCTGGGAGCTCTGGTTGTTCCTCCTATGAGGCTGCAAGCTCCTTCAGCTCCTTGAGTCCTTTCTCTAGCTCCTCCATTGGGGACTTTGTGCTCAGTCCAATGGATGGCTGCTAACATCCACCTCTGTATTTGTCAGGTAATCTCAGAGCCACTCAGGAGACAGCTATATCAGTCTCCTGTCAGCAAGCACTTGCTGGTATCCACATGGGTTTAGGGACTGTATATGGAATGGATCCCCAGGTACGGCAGTCTCTGGATGGTCTTTCCTTCAGTCTCCACTCCACAATTTGTCTCTGTATCTCCTCCAATGGGAATTTTGTTCCACCTTCTAAGAAGAACTAAAGTATCCATATTTTGATCTTCCTTCTTCTTGAGCTTCATTTGTATCATGGGTATTCCATGCTTCTGGGCTAATATCTACTTATCAGTGACTGTATACCATGTGTTTTCTTTTGTGATTGGGTTAACTAACTCAGGATAATATTTTCTAGTTCCATCCATTTGCCTAAGAATTTCATGAATTCATTGTTTTTAATAGCTAAATAGCATTCCATTGTATAAATGTACAACATTTTCTATATTCATTCGTCTGTTGAGGGATATCTGGGTTGTTTCCAGTTTGTGGCTATTATAAATAAGACTGCTATGAACATGGTGGAGCATGTGTCCTTATTACATGTTGGAGCATCTTTTGGGTATATGCTCAGGAGTGGTATAGCTGGATCCTCAGGTAGTACTATGTCCAATTTTCTGAGGAACTGCCCAACTAATTTCCAGAGTGATTGTACCAGCTTGCAATCCCATTAGAAGTGGAGGAGTATTTCTTTTTCTCCAGATCCTTGCCAGCATCTGCTGTCACCTGAGTTTTTGATCTTAGCCATTCTGACTGGTGTGAGGTGGAATCTCAGGGTTGTTTTTGTTTGCATTTCCCTGATGACTAAGAATGTTGAACATTTCTTTAGGTGCCTCTCCATCATTCGGTATTCCCCAGTTGAGAATTCTTTGTTTAGCTCTGTACCCCAATTTTTAATAGGGTTATTTGGTTCTCTGGAGTCTAACTTCTTGAGTTCTTTGTATATATTATATATTAGACCTTTATCTGATGTAAGATTAGTAAAGATCTTTTCCCAATTTGTCAGTTTCCTTTTGTCCTATTCACAGTGTCCTTTGCCTTACAGAAGCTTTACAATTTTATTAGGTCCCATTTGTTAATTCTTGATCTTAAAGCCAAGGCTATTGGTATTCTGTTCAAGAAATATTCCCCTGTGCCCATGTGCTCGAGACTCTTCCCTACTTTCTTTTCTACTAGTTTAAGTGTATCTGGTGTTATGTGGAGGTCCTTGATCCACTTGGACTTGAGCTTCATTCAAGGAGATAAGAATGGATGGGTTTACATTATTCTGCATACTAACTGCCAGTTGAGGAAGCACCGTTTGCTGAAAATGCTGTCGTTTCTTTCCACTGGATGGTTTTAGCTCCTTTGTCAAAGATCAAGTGACCGTAGGTATGTGGGCTCATTTCTGGGTCTTCAATTCTATTCCATTGATCTACCTGCCTGTCACTGTACCAAAACTATGCAGTTTTTATCACTATTGCTTTGTAGTACAGCTTGACATCCGGGATGCTGATTGCCCCAGAAGGTCTTTTATTGTTAAGAATAGTGTTCATTATCCTGGGTTATTTGTTATTCCAGATGAATTTGAGATTTGTTCTTTATAACTCTATGTAGAATAGAGTTAGAATTTTGATGGGGATTGCATTGAATCTGTAGATTGCTTTTGGCAAGATGGCCATTTTTATTATATTAATCTTGCCACTCCAGGAGCATGAGAGATCTTTCTATCTTATTAGAACTTCAATTTCTTTCTTCAGACACTTGATGTTCTTTTCATGCAGATCTTTCACTTGTTCAGTTATAGTAACAGCAAGATAGTTTTTATTGTTTGTGACTATTGTGAAGGGTTTCATTTCCCTTATTTCTTTCTCAGCCTGTTTATCCTTTGAGTATAGGAAGGAAGGCTACTGATTTGTTCATTTATATCTGGCAACTTTGCAGAAGTTGTTTATCAGCTGTAGGAGTTCTCTGATGGAGATTTTGGGGGTCACTTAAGTATACTATCATATCATCTGCAAATAGTGATAGTTTGACTTCTTCCTTTCCAAATTGTATCCCTTTGATCTTCTTTTGTTGTCTAATATCTCTAGCTAGTATTCAGGTACTATATTGAATAGATAGGAAGAGAGAGGGCAGTCTTGTCAAATCCCTGATTTTAGTGGAATTGCTTCAAGTTTCTCTCCATTTAGTTTGATGTTGGCTACTGATTTGCTGTAAATTGCTTTTACTATGTTTAGGTATGGGCCTTGAATTCCTGATCTTTTCAAGACTTTTAACATGAAGGGATGTTGAAATTTGTCAATTGCCTTTTCAGCATCTAATGAAATGATCATGTATTTTTTTCTTTGGATTTGTTTATGTAGTGGATTACATTGATGGATTTCTTTATATTGAACCATCCCTGCATCCCTGGGATGAAGCCTACTTGATCATGGTGAATAATTGTTTTGATGTGTTCTTAGATTCAGTTGGCAAGAATTTTATTGAGTATTTTTACATTGATATTCATAAGGGAAATTGGTCTGAAATTCTCTTTCTTTATTGGGTCTTGGTGTGGCTTTGATATCAGCATAATTGTGGCTTTATAGAATGAATTGAATGTTAGTTCTGTTTCTATATTCTGGGATAGTTTGAAGAACATTGGTATTAGGTGTTCTTTGAAGGTCTGATAGAATTCTACACAAATCCATCTGGTCCTGAGCTTTTTTTGGTTGGGAGATTTTTTTTTTTTTATTTAATTAGGTATTTTCTTTATTTACATGTAAATTTCTCCTTTCCCAGTTTCCCCTCCAAAAAACAAACAAACAAACAAACAAAAACAACAAGAACAAACCCCTGTTGCCTCCCCCCTCCCCATGCCTGCCACCCCACCCTCTCCCACTTATTGGCCCTGGCATTCCCTTACACTGGGAGAATGACTGATTCTATTTCTTTAGGGATTATGGGACTGTTTAGATGGTTTATCTGATCCTGATTTAACTTTGGAATTTGATATCTGTCTAGAAATTTGTCCATTTCATCCAGATTTTCCAGTTGTGTTGAGTACAGGCTTCTGTAGTAGGACCTGATGTTTTTTTTTTTTAATTTCCTCAGCTTTTGTTGTTAAAGCTCCCTTTTCATTTCTGATTTTGTTAATTTGGATATTGTCTCTGTGCCCTCTGGTTAGTCTGGATAAGGGACTATGTATCTTGTTGATTTTCTCGAAGAACCAGCTCCTGTTTTGTTGATTCTTTGTATGTATAGTTCTTTGTGTTTCTACGTGGCTGATTTCAGCCTGAAGTGTGATTATTTCCTGCAGTCTACTCCTCTTGAGTGTATTTGCTTCCTTTTGTTCTAGAGCTTTCAGGTGTGCTGCTAAACTGCTAGTGTATGCTTTCTCCAGTTTCTTTTTGGAGGCACTCAGAACTGTGAGTTTTCCTCTTAGCGCTGCTTTCATTGTGTCCCATAAATTTGGGTATGTTGTACCTTCGTTTTCGTTAAATTCTAAAAAGTCTTTAATTTCTTTCTTTGTTTCTTCCTTGACCAAGTTATCATTGAGTAGAGCGTTGTTCAGCTTCCATGTGTATCTGGGCTTTCTGTTGTTTTTGTTGCTATGGAAGACCAGCCTTAATCTGCAGTGATATGATAGGAGATATGATATAATCTTCTTATATCTGTTTAGGTCTGTTTTGTGACCTATTATATGGTCTATTTTAGAGAAGGTACCATGAGGTGCTTAGAAGAAGGTATATTCTTTCTGATCTAGGATGAAATGTTCTGTAGATATCTGTTAAATGCCTTTGGTCCATAACTTCTGTTAGTTTCACTGTGTCTCTGTTTAGTTTGTGTTTCCCTAATTTGTCCATTGATGAGAAAAGGGTGCTGAAGTCACCGACAATTATCGTGTGAGGTGCTCTGTGTGTTTTGAACTTTAGTAAAGTTTCTCTTAGTAATGTGGTTGCCCTTGTATTTGGAGCATAGATGTTCAGAATTGAGAATTCTTCTTGGTAGATTTTTTTCCTTTGATGAGTATGAAGGTCCCTTCCTTATCTTTTTTTGATGACTTTTGGTTGAAAGTCGATTTTATCCTATATTAGAATGGCTACTCCATCTTGTTTCTTGGGACCATTTTCTTGGAAAATTGTTTTCCAGCCCTTTACTCTGAGGCCTGTGATGTGTTTCCTGTATGTAGCAACATGATGGGTCCTGTTTATATATCCACTCTGTTAGTCTATGTCTTTTTATTTGAGAATTGAGTCCATTGATATTAAGAGATATTAAGGAAAAGTGATTGTTGCTTCCTGTTATTTTTGTTGTTAGAGTTGGAAATCTGTTCATGTGGCTATCTTCTTTAATTTTGTTGGAAAATTACTTTTTTGCTTTTTCTAGGATGTAGTAGTTTCCCTCCTTGTGTTGGAGTTTTCCATTTATTACCCTTTGAAGGGCTGGATTTGTGGAAATATATTGTGTAAATTTGGTTTTCTCATGGAACATTTTGGTTTCTCCATCTATGGTAATTGAGAATTTGCTGGGTATAGTAGCCTGGGCTGGAATTTGTTCTCTTATGGTCTATATGACATCAACCCATGATCTTCTGGCTTTCATAGTCTCTGGCGAGAAGTCTCGTATAATTCTCATAGGCCTGCCTTTATTTGTTACTTGACCTTTCTCCCTCACTGCTTTTAATATTCTTTCTTTGTTTTGTGCATTTGGTGTTTTGACTATTATGTGGTGGGAGGAATTTATTTTCTGGTCTAATCCATTTAGAGTTCTATAGGTTTCTTATATGTTCGTGGGCATCTCTTTCTTTAGGTTAGGGAAGTTTTCTTCTATAATTTTGTTGAAGATATTTACTGCCCCTTCAAGTTAGAAGTTTTTACTCTCTTCTATACCTATCATTCTTAGGTTTGGTCTTCTCATTGTATCCTGGATTTCCTGGATGTTTTGGGTTAGGAGCTTTTAGCATTTTGTTTTTTCTTTGACTGTTGTGTCGTTGTATTCTATGGTATCTTCATCATCTAAGATTTGTAGAGATTACTGGACCGTGCCCTGAGATGGCGCTGGCTTCCACTCCTTGTTGGAGTGCTAGAGTGATAAACAACTCCTTATTTGGTTGTGCTTGTTGTCTTGGTTTGCTTCCGCATTTGGCATCCTATCTGCACATTCCACGTGGCCTCGTGTGATAGGCTTGGTGTAGAGCATTTAAGGGCCTGGGGTGTTGCCCTCGGGGTCCAAAGATTGTTCAAATTCCTGAATAAACTGCTTTAAGAAGAGCTCGCAAGTCTCGTCTTCTTTGCTGGTTGAGGTGAAAGTGACAAGTGGTGGCTCATACAGGAAAACCAAGCAGGGCTCAGAACTTTTTGCAGTCAGGGCAGCTGGCTGGTAAGTTCCTAGGTAAGGTGGAAAGAAAAGTCCTTGGAAGTAGAGGCTATAAAGACCTCGGAGAGGAGCAATAAGGTTTCACGATAATGCGAACTAAGTAGAAGTGAAAGTAACTATGGGCACTTCTTTGTCGCACCCAATTTTTGTGGCTCTTCAAGAGCTGTTATCTTCAGAAAATTTACAACTGAATAGAAGTACTTTAGAGAGGTTTCTCAGCGAGTGTGATACTGCAGCTCCCTGGTTTGCAGTGTCTGGCAACTTAACAGTGGCTTGCTGGGATAAGCTTGGAAAAGATTTTAGATTTTGCATGGGAGCAGAGGATGCTTAAGAGCAGTGTTAGACCAGTATGGAAGCTAATCAGGAGGTGTCTAGAAGATCAAAGGTGCTATAAAGCTGTAGAGGAAGGACAGGCAGCGTTAGACGAGATAAAAGAGGAGTTTTTGGTAAAGTCAGAAAAGGAAAGTACAGACACGGAGTGGTCAGGTACAGATGAAGAGTTGGAAACCCTAATTAAGAAATTAGAAAAGAGTACTGTGAAAGAAAAACAGAAAAAGAAAAGAGCTCTGCTAGATATGGGGCCCACTATCAACCCTCCATCTGCTCCTCCTCCTTATAACCTGTAGAGGGCGGCGCTTCTGGTAGGTCCTTTTGCCCTGAAGTATGGTGGACAGTTAAAACTGAATTGTCACTTGCTTGTCCAGTTTTTCAAGATGCACAGGGTCAGCGCTATCATGAGCCCTTGGATTTTAAGGTTATAAAGTCCTTGGCTGAGTCCGTCCATACTTACGGGATCACAGCCTCTTTTACTTTAGCACAAGTGGAAGCACTTAACAGGCACTGCATGACTCCAAGTGATTGGAGTGGACTTGCTCATGCTTGTTTGTCCCCTGGACAGTACCTAGACTGGAAGGCCTTCCTCATTTAATTTGCCAATGAGCAAGCTGATGCCAATTGCGCAGCTGGGAATCAAGCCTGGGATAGGGATATGCTTTTGGGGCAAGGTTGCTTTGCTAATCAACAGACTGGTTACCCATTGTAAGTCTTTGAGCAGGTGAATCAGATTGCTATCAAGGCATGGAAGTCCTTGCCTAATAAAGGGGAGGTAAGCGGGAATCTTACAAAAATTTTACAGGGCCCCATGGAGCCGCTTTCTGACTTTGTGGCTAGACTAGTAGAAGCTGCAGGGAGAATATTTGGTGATCCAGATGTAGCGATGCCTCTTATCAAACAACTAGTATATGAGCAGTGCACAAAGGAGTGTCGTGCTGCTATCATACCTTATAAGAGTAAAGGGTTGGAAGCATGGATGAAAGTGTGTAGAGAGCTTGGAGGCCCGCTGACAAATGCAGGACTAGCATCTGTCGTGATGCAGCTGAGTAAGAACAAATAGATACCCTTTGGCAGCTAGCACAAGTGGGCTGTGAGTGGAAATACCCCGGCTTGTGTGTGACTTCCATACAATATCAAAGTATTACTCAAGCTGCTAATCTTTCTCGACAGTTGTCTCAATATCTTACAGGAATTGGTCTACAAGTTTGAGGATCTCATGAATCGGCTGAGATTGGCTATCGTCAGTGTTAACTCTATGAGGGTGGATGCAGGGCTGGCTGATTATCATCTTGGATCACCTCTGCCATGAATCATCTGAAAGAGTGGGCGGGCATGGGTGTTCCTTTAGCCCTATTGCTGATTGTCTGTTTCACTGGTCTCTGGTGTTTGTGTAAGATGAGGATTGTTCAGAAGTGGAATGGAGCCATGGTGGTTCAGGCATTTACAGCCATTGAGGCAGGGCAGTCCTCCAAGCATGGCTTGCTGTCATGCAGAAATTATTGTCCATTGACCTCTGGGTTATGGGCTCGTCGAGTTCGGGATGTGAGGCCTAGCACTGCACTTGAGGTATGCCATCTGCAGCTAGCAACCTCAAGAAGAGCATGTTTGATTACATACAGGTTGATGCCCTAGAACCTGTCTCTGTGGAAAAGGTATCAGATGGGTTTGGCCCTCCCTGGGAGAAGCCTAAGGAGGGGTAGTACAATGTCCCTGTTTCTATCATCAGAGATCAGACTGCTGTTCTTGCCCGTTTCCCTGTAAAACAAAAAAGGGGGAACTGTGGAGAGCATTGGACTGCGCCCGGAGATGGCACCGGCTTCCACTCCTTGCTGGAGTGCTAGAGTGATAAACAACTCCTTATTTGGCTGTGCTTGTTGTCCTGGTTTGCTTCCGCACTTGGCATCCTATCTGCACATTCCACGTAGCCTCATGTGATAGGCTTGGCATAGAGCATTTAAGGGCCTGGGGTGTTGCCCTTGGGGTCAGAAGATTTTTCAAGGTTCCTGAATAAACTGCATAAAGAAAAGCTTGGGAGTTGAGTCTTCCTTGCTGGTCAAGGTGGAAGCGACAGAGATTCTCTCTTCTATCTCTTGTATTTGGTTCGTGATGCTTGCATCTATGTTTCCTGACTTCTTTCCCAGGATTTATATCTCCAGAGTTGTCTCTCTTTGTGATTTCTTAACTGTTTCCACATCTATTTTTAGGTCCTGGATTGTTTTGTTCAGTTACTTCACCTGTTTGTTTGTGTTTTCCTGTAATTCCTTAAGGGATTTTTGTGTTTCCTCTTTAAGGGCTTGTATCTCTTTACCTGTGTTCTCCTGTATTTCTTTAAGGGAGTTATTCATGCTCTTCTAAAATTCCTCTAACACCATCATAAGATATGATTTTATACACAAATCTTGCTTTTCTGGTGTTTTGATATATCCAGGACTTGCTGTAGTGGGAGTACTAGGTTCTGCTGAAGACAGGTAGTCTTGGTTTCTGTTGGTAAGATTCTTGCATTTGCCTTTTGCCATCTGTTGATCTCTGGTGTTAGATGTTCTTGCTGTCTCTGACTAGAGCTTGTTCCTCCTATGTGTCTGTAAACCTGTGTCAGTACTTCTGGGAGATCAGCTCTCCTCTGGTAAATCCTGGGCACAGATGGCTGTGGATCAGTTGTCCGTTCTGAGTCCTGGGGTCAGAGCACACCCTAGAGACAGGGTCTCTGTTTGTGGGAAAGGTGCTTGTGGGAAATGGTTTTGTTCAGTTCTTTCACCTGTTTGGTTGTGCTTTTCTGTAATTCTTTAAGGGATTTTTGTGTTTCCTCTTTAAGGACTTCTACTTGTTTACTTGTATTCTCCTGTAAATCTTTAAGGGATTTTTGTGTTTCCTCTTTAAGAGCTCGAACCTGATTACCTGTGTTCTCCTGTATTTCTTTAAGGGAGTTATTTATGCTTTTCTTAAATTCCTCTATCACCATCATAAGATATGATTTTATACACAAATCTTGCTTTTCTGGTGTTTTGATATATCCAGGACTTGCTGTAGTGGGAGTACTAGGTTCTGCTGAAGACAGGTAGTCTTGGTTTCTGTTGGTAAGATTCTTGCATTTGCCTTTTGCCATCTGTTGATCTCTGGTGTTAGATGTTCTTGCTGTCTATAGCTGGAGCTTGTTCCTCCTGTGTGTCTGTAAGCCTGTGTCAGCACTTCTTGGAGATCAGCTCTCTTCAGGTAAGACTTGTGTGTAGTGGGCTGTGGATCAATTGTCCCTCCCTGAGTCCTGAGATCAGAACAAACCCTGGAGACAGACTCTCCACTTGCAGGGAAGGGGCAGAGAGGGCTGTGGATCTGCAGTACCTCCTCCTAGGTGAAGAGGAAGGTAGCAAGGATCCTGCACTAGCTGCCCTACCACTTCTGGTCCCACCTTAGAAGCTCACCAGAAAGAAAATGTAGAGCTCACCTGAGTCTCTGGGTTGGGGCACTCCCCAAAGGCAAGCTCCCTGCTTTCAGGAAAGGGGCAGAGAGGACTATGGATCTGCAGAACCTCCTCCTAGGTGAAGAAGAAGGTAGAAAGGATCCTGCGCTGGCTGCACTGCTGCTTCTGAGGCCTGTGCCTCCTGGCTGGTCCTGCCTCTAGAATTTTGTTTTAAATTTATTTCAAATACTTTTCATCAGAGCTTGCTCACCACTTTCCACACTTCTGAATCAGTATGAGTTTAAGACCTGTGTAAGTTCCCTATACGTAGGTCATCAAGCCTTGAATGAGGAAAGCCTTGAGGTGGTGAACCTGCTGCTAACAGGAAGAGGTTTTTCAGTTTTTCATAAAGTGTGTGGCTTTATTTATGCATTCATTAAGTCTCCCAGCCCCCTCCCAAACCTTCTACAAACCTTATTGATATAGAATTATTTGAAAGACCTTTTCCTAAATCTAGACAAGTTGTTTTGACAAATGCTAAATAAAGAAATAAACACTCACTGCAATCAAAGAAAAAAATTAAGAAAATGTTGGCTAAAGTCCTTGTGATAGACTATATGTTTTCCACTGGGGTTAATATGGTATCTATAAACATACAGAGTAGAACCTTCTAGATGTTGGACTTACCAGGTATTCCTCAGGCCATCAGTTCTATTTTTCCAAGACACTAGCTCTTATGGGACCCTGGTATCATGTTCTTGTGCCCTGTCTTGTTATTTGAGGTACCCCTCACTTTTGCATACATGTGCCTTTATTATGACATATTCCATGATTCTTTCAGTGGAACCAAACAGAAACGAGTACATAGTCATCAATTCTTCTGAAATATGAATCAAACAAACCTATTTTTAAAAATAAGTTATTCAACTTAGAATATTTTTATACAAATATTATCTACCAAAAATTCATTGTATAAGACTAGCTGACCATTTTTGTTAGAAACATGGCCTATGAAAAGAAAACATAGGTTTAGGAAGAAAAATTACACTTTAACTGTTATGTTATACGGAAGGCCCGTTGCAGCATTCCAGGGTGTCACATGTAGCTGTCTTTTGCTACTTTGAGGGTTCTTCTTTCTTTTACCATTCTCTACACTTTTCACCCTTTGAACCCCCTAACATTAGATAATCAAGAAACATGATAGAGAAAAGGGGGTGATGTTATTGTTGGACTACTTCCTGCTGACTGGGGGCATCACTTTTCTTGGGAAAAGTTTGATCCTCATAATCAGAATATCTAATTTCTTATTGTTGTTCTTTATGCATGATTACTTAACAAACTTTGAACAACAACAACCATCAGCCAACCAACAACCAACAACCCACTACATCCAGCCATCAACTTACCACCCAACCTATTGGAGCTCTAGCATTTATATACTCTCTGAAAAGTTCCCAGAATTGCAAGTGTCATGGAATTACAGAAACTATCTGTTGCTGGCAAAATCAGGCCAATACAACACAAGGCAAATCATAATCAGCTGCTGTAGACAATCTGAAGCAACCCTGTATCCCACACCTAGGATTAAAAAAAAATTCTTATAATATCTTTATGTTTTTTAAAGAGACCAAAATGCCAAAATTGTCACTATATTCCTATAATCACCAGACAAAACGTTTAACTGGTTATATGAACTCAATGATTGGCTTCATATTTTAAATTTGTTGGTTCAACATTCAAGTTAGATACCTTCTCCTCCCATTCCCCTTCCTGTCCCCCTGAGGCATACCTAGCTTCCTGGAGCTAGCTGTAGGCTGTCTCTGGAGCTCCATTTTCTGACCATTAGCTAGCTTCTTCAAGGCTCATTGTAAAAGGAACATTCAGGTCTGCTACGCCAAGAACATCCAGTCCAAAGCTCCCCACTAGAGCCCTTCTACATAGGAGTCTGGGGGGAGGTGGTGGCAGTATCCAGATTAGGCCTGCCTGCTTGATATCTGCTATATCAGGAAGATACAGGGACAACCAGAGAGCTAAAGGCCAGCATAAAACAACAAGAGCAAGCATAACATGTCAACATCAGAGCAAGGCTATCCCATTAGAGCAAGTCCTGGATGTCCTACCACAACTGAATCACAAGAAAATGACCTAAAATCCAACCTTAGAATGAGAAATGCCTTTAAAGAGGAAATGAATAAATCCCTCAACAAAATACAGGAAAGTACAATCACACAGGTAGAGATCTTTAAGTAGGAAATTAATATATCCCTTAAAGAAAAATAAGAAAATACAAATAAGTGAAGGAAATGAATAATACTGTTGAAGACATGAAAATGGAAATAGAAGCAATAAAGAAAATATAACCTGAGGGAATCCTAAAGATGAAAAACCTAGGCAAGAGAACAGAAACAACAGAAACAAACAACACCAACAGAATACAGGAGATGGAAGAGAGAATCTCAGAAGTACAAGATACAATAAAAGAAATTGATATATCAGTCAAAGAAAATGTTAAATCTAAAAAATTCCTGACACAAACACTCAGGAAATATTGGATATTGTGATAAGATCCAATCTAAGAATAATAGAAATAGAAGAAGGTGAAAAGTCCAGGTCCAGAAAATATTTTGAACAAAATCCTAGAATAATAATTTCCCAATTTAAACAAAGAGGTGCTTTTAAGCAAACAAAAAGCTTACAGAACACCAATTAGATTGCACTAGAAAGGTAAAAACAAAATCCCATATAACAAAGATTCAAACACAGCCAAAAGGAGTAGATGACAGGAAATAATCAAAATCAGGGCTAAAAAACTATCAATTGGAAAGAAAGAGAACTATACTAAGAATCAATAAAACCAGGCACTGGTTCTTTGAGAAAATTATAATATAAACAAATCCTTAGACAAACAAACTAAAAGACAGAGAGACAGTATCCAATTAATCAAAATCAGAATGAAAATGGGAAATAAAAACAGACACTAAGAAAATCCAAAAATCATTACATCTTACTTAAAAAGCCTATACTCTCCAAAATTGGAAAATCTTAAAGAAATTGATGATTTTCAAAACAAATACCCATTACCAAAGTTAAATCAAGATCAAGTAAACTATTCAGTTCTATACTCCCTAAGGAAATAGAAGCAGTCATTAAAAGTCTCCCAACCAACCAACCAACCAACCAACCAACCACCAAAACAAAACAAAAAACTAAAAACAAAAACATCCCCATAACAAACAAATAGAAAAAAAAACAAAAACAAAACAAAACAGTATAAAACAAACAAACAAACAAACAACCCAGGATCAGATGGTTTTAGTGCTGAATTCTACCAGATTTTCAAAGACCAGTTAATATCAATATTCCTGAAACTTTTTTATAAAATAGAAACAGAAGGAATATTGCTGAAGACATTATATGAGACCACAATCACCCTGATACTTAAACCACCCAAAGACTCAACAAAGAAGAGAACTTGAGAACAATTTCCCTTATGAAAATTGCTGCAAAAATACTCAATAAAATACTCCTAAACTAAATCTAAGAGCACATCAAAAACACCATCCACCATGATCAAGTAGGCTTCATCCCAGCAGTGTGGGGATGGTTCAAAATATTGAAATCCATCAATGAAATTTACCATATAAATAAACTAAAAAAATAAAATCATATGGCCATCTCACTAGATAGTGAAAAAGCTTTGGCAAAACTTAACACCCCTTCATGTTATAAGTTTTGGAGAGATTAGGGATACAAGGTATATAACATATTTGATGCAGTATACAACAAGTAAATAGTCAAAATCAAATTAAATTGAGAAAAAAATAAAACAATGCCACAAAAATCAAGGATAAGAGCAGGCTATCCAATCTCATGAAATCTATTCAACATATTACATGAAATTCTAGCTAGAGCAATAAATCAACTAAAGGAGATCAAAGAGATACAAATTGGAGGAAGAAGTCAAAGTATTCTTATTTGCAGTTGATATGATACAACTGCATGCATAAATGATCCCACAAATTCTACCAGAGAACTCCTACAGCTAATAAATACATTCAGAAAAGTGGCTGTATACAAAATCAACTGAAAAAAATCAATAGCCCTCCTTGATACAAATGATATACAGGCTGAAAACAGAATTATGGAAACAACACCCTTCACAGTAGGCACAAATAATATAACCTATCTTGGTGTAACTCTAAACAAGAAATAAAAAACCTGTATGACAAGAACTTCAAGTCTCTGAGGAAAGAAATGGAGGAAGATATCAGGAAATGGAAAAATCTCTCTTGCTAATGGATTGGTAGGATTAACATAGTAAAAATGACCATCTTTGCAAAAGCAATATACAGATTCAATGCAATTCACATCAAAATTCTAACACAATTCTTTAACAGACCTTGATAGAACAATTCCCAACTTAATATAGAAAAACATAAAACCCAGAATAGCTAAAACAATCTTATACAATAAAATAACTTCTGGAGATATTACCTTCCAGGATTTCAAGTTATAGCACAGAACAGTAATAAAGACTGCATAGTATTGACATAAAACAGACAGGTTGATGAATGAAATAGAATCTACAACCCAGAAATAAACCCGCACACTTATGGACACTTGATATTTGACAAAGAGGCCAAAGCTATGCAATAAAAAGAAGCATCTTCAACAAATGGTGCTGGTCTAACTGGATGTCTGCATGTAGAAGACTACAAATATATACATAACTATCATCATGTACAAAGCTCAAGTCCAAGTGTGTCAAAGACCTAATCATAAAACCAAACATACTAAACATAAGAGAATGTATGAAACTGCCTTGAACTCGTTGGCACAAGAGATGAATTCCAAAGCAGAACACTGATGGCTCAGACACAATGATGAACAATTAATAAATGGAACCTCATAAAAATGAACATCTTGTGCAAGACTAAAGACACCATCAATAAGACAAAACAGCAGCCAGCAGAAAGGGGTCTTTAGTAACCCTATGTCTGACAGAGATCTAATATAAAAAGAACTTAAGAAATTAGACATCAACAAGCCAAGTAACCCAATTAAAAAATGGGATATCAAGCTAAACAGAGAGTTCTCAACAGAGGAATATCTATTGGTTGAGAAGCACTTGAAGAAATGATTAATGTTCTCAGGAAAATGTAAATCAAAATGACTCTGACATTCCATCGTACATTAGTCAAAATGGCTAAAATCAAAATCTCAAGCAACAGAACATGCTGGTGAAGATGTGACAAGTAAAACACTTCTCCATCACTGAGGAGAGTGCAGACTTGTACAACCACTGTGGAAATCAATTTGGTAGTTCCTCAGAAAATTGAGACTAGTTCTATCAAGACCCAACTATACCATTCTTGGGCATATACCCCAAAAGATCATCCTCTATATTATAGGAGAAACTTGCTCAACTATGTTCATAGCAGCTTTAATCATAATAACAAGGAACTAGAAACAACCTAGATGTCCCTTAACTGAAGACTGGATAAAGAAATGGAATACTATTCAGCTATTAAAAATAAAGACATCTTGAACTGTAAATAAAGAAAATATCTAATAAAAAATTAAAACAACAACAACAACAACAAAAAAAAAAACACACAAAAAAACAAAGTCATCATGAAATTTGCAGCCAAATTGTTTGATCTTGAGAATATCAGACCCAGATAGATAGGTATGGTATATACTCACTTATAAGTGGACATTAGTCATAAAGAAAAGGATAACCATAACCATGCTATAATCTACAGACCCATAGTAACTGGGTAGTAAGGAGGGCCCAAGGGAGGATATGTGAATCTCGCACAGAAGAGGAAACAAAATTGTTATTGGAGGCAGATGGAGAGAGGGAACTGGGTGGGAGAGGGGGTGATTATGTGATGGGAATGGCAATCAGTTTTGGAGGAGAAGTCAGGAGAGGGCTGGGAATTATTATAGACATCCATGAGGGACATCTCTAGGACTAGCTAGAGACCTGGGATAGGGGAGGCTATGGTGAGTCTATGGGGATGACCCTAGCTGAGATTTCTACCAGACGTAGTTATAGAGACTGAAGTAGCCACCTCCTGTAACCAGGCAAGACTTCCAGTGGAAGGAGAGGTATCATCCTACCCACAAAACTTTCAACCCCAAATTTGTCATGCCCATAAGAAAAGCAGAGACTGAGGGAATGGCCAAGCAATGCCTAACCTAACTTTAGACCTATCCCATAGAAGAACACCAACCTTTGACACCATTAATGACACTCTGCCATGCTTCCAAACAAGAACCTAGCATTCCTCTCTTCTGAGAGGCTTCATCCAGCAGCAGACGGAAACAGATGCAGAGACCCATGGCCAAACATTAGGTGGAGCTCACAGAGTATTGTGGAAGAATTGAGATAGAATTAACTAAGACAGGGAAGCTAAGGACACCTCAAGAATATCTACAGAGTCAACTAACCTGGATGCAAGAGGGCTTGTAGAGACTGACCCACCAACCAAAGAGCATTGCAGGATCTAGTCCTAGGTCCCCTACACACTTGTAGCAGATGTTCAGCTTAGTCTTCCTGTGGGCTCCCTAACAATTGGAGAGGGGCTGTCCCTGACTTTGTTGACTGCCATTGAATTCCCTTCCTTTACCTGTACTACTTTGTTGGGCCTCAGTGGGAGAGGATGTGGTTAGTAGTAGGACCACATATCCTAGGGTTAGGTGGAGTTAATGTCTCTGAGGAGAAGGAGTAGAGGTTATGTGGGGAGGAATTTTTAAGGGCAAGAGTAGGAGGAGAGGAGGAAGGGGCTGTGATTGGAATGCAAAGTGAGTAATAAAATAAATTATGAAAAGAAAATTGCCTATATGAATGAGAGTAAAGAAGCTTTTCTTTTTTAAACATTACTTGTTATGAATCAAACAGACTCCTTATCTGAAATACCTGGGACTTGACCTGAAGTATTTCAGAATTTTGAGAGTTTTTCAAATGAGTATTTTCAATAGATTTATTGATTAAGTATTCTGAACCTGAAAAAAAAGTAGACATCTGAAATAGTACAGAATCAATGAATTTGACATCCCATCAACACACTAATGGAGTAATAATAGTTTACATCTGAAAGACAACTAAGCAGCATCACTAATAAGCACATGTGCTCTGTGAGAAAGTGTGTTAAGATCAGGAGTGATGTGGGGTTCACTCTGGAAGTAAGCAAGATCCATAAGAAGACTTATCTTCAGTGATTCAGTGCACACATATAAGAGCCTTAACACAGTGTGGAAGAGAAGCACAAGATTACCAGAGAACCATATAGGAAGGCTAGAGAATTCAGTCAGCAGTGGACCACTGATGTGCATACCAACAGCTATTTTAGAGAGATGCCTAACCTTCAGTGGCACACAGGCAGGTAGAGAATCTAAGAAACTCAACTCCAGGGCCAGGGTAATCTCTGAATCCGTTCTTAAGTGGTCTGTAGACATGGACTGAGGATCACTGACATTCTTCAGATGGGAAGGAGCTGCTTCAATAATCACCAAGAGAAGGACTGGTTAGAATAGCAGCTGGGACACAGGGGCCAAACTCATACAATTCCATCTGAGACATAAAAGACTTGAGATTAGAGAAAATGCATTGATCTGTGATGTACTTAATTCTTAAATGTTTCCCCAAAAGCTCTAGTGAACAAGGCTAGGTCCCTGGCACATGGGACTATTATAAATTGGTGGAAGCTCAAGCATAGTGACCTGAGGGAAGAAAAGAAGAGGATATATGGCCCTAGGTTCCACCTATCTTTGTCTTGTTCTTGGCTGCCATGCCATGAATAGGGGTCCCTTGCTCTACACTCCTGCCATGATGTACTGTGGCACCACAAACCACAGCAGTAAGACAAATCAACCATGAATTAAATCTGCTGAAACTGTGAGCCAAATAGAAAATTTCTTCTTTCAAGTTGATTGTCTCAGGTATTTTCTCACGGCAACATATTTTCTGTGACTCTAGTAGTTTGAATATGCTTGGATGAGGGAGTGGTACTTGTTGTAGTCGGTGTGGTCTTATTAGAGGAAGTGTGTCACTGTGGGCCTGGGCTTTAAGATACTTGCCCTAGCTGCCTTCAGAATGTTAAATTCGGGGTGGATGTCCCACTCAAAAAGACACAGAGACGGAGATCAATGCAATTAGCAAGAGGTTTTTATTAATCCAGTATACTGGGGTCATCTTCCATACAGGCAAAGGCAACCACAAGGGATGAAAGCCCATACTCTTTATACCTTTTCAGAACAGAGTTTTACAACTTACAATGTGTGTTGGTTATCTTTCTCATTGTTCTTTGTTTCCATTGACCTTTGTCCTCCAGGAGAGAAGGAGATACCTGTTGCATGTAGGAGGGGTAGAGGGAGATTCACCCCCTCCTGGGGATGTTTCCTGGAACTGGGTATTACTGTATGCAATTAGGGCATCTCTTGGGGATGGATGTTTGATAAATAAACTCTTCTGAAGCTCTCTGTCTTTAGGCTTAATGGACATTCCTAGCTCCTTGGTATTTTTATGAGGTGTCCCTATTTGCTCAATTCTTACAACAAGAGGTAGAACTCTCAGTTCCTCCAGCACCATACATGCCTGCATGGTGCCATGCTTCTTGTCATAATGATAATGGACTGAACCTCTGAGGCTATAAGGCAGTCCTAATTAAATGTTATCCTTTATAAGAACAACCAACCAGTACCCCAAGAGCTTCCAGGGACTAAACCACAAACCAGAGTACATGGAGGGAGCCATGGTACAGCTGTATAGGTAGCCAGAGGATGGCCTTGATGGTCACCAATGGGAAGAGAGGCCCTTGGTCCAGTGAGGGCTTGATACCCTAGTGTAGAGGAATGCCAGAACTAGGAAGCAGAAGTGGGTAGGTTGTTGAGCAGGGGGAGGGGCAATGTGATAGGGGGTTTTCAGAGGGGAAACCAGGAAAGGGGATAACATTCGAAATGTAAATAAAGAAAATATCTAATTTTAAAAAAGATTTAAAAAGTGACAGTGAGAACCTAGCGAGCTGGGTGGAGAGATTGTGGAGTTCTGAATCAGAGTCTCCATGTGATAAAGACAGGTTGGCCATTACCCACCAGTGCATGGCCAGCCAGACCTCCCAGGGCAGAGAGTTGCAGGTTCAAGTACAGAACGTGCCAGCTCACATATTTTATTATTTCCCACCACAGGACTGATTTTACTTCTTTTCCAATATGTATGCATTTGATTTCTTAATTTCCATCTATTGCCTCACTGGTTTCAAGCAGTCCATTGAAAAGGAATGGGGATCATGGACAGCCTCATTTTACTCCTGGTTTTAATAGGATTGCTTTGAATTTTTCTCCACTTAAGATAATGTTGGGTTTGGGTTTGTCATATAAAGTGAAAGAATTAATAACTTGGAGGAATTTTGAATAAGCAGAGAGCCACTCTACCTGGGGAATCAGGTAGAATAACTGCAGACCTTTATCTTTCCTTCTTCTCTTCCAAATTAAATCCCCCAGTCTCATCCCTTCTCTGCAACAAAACACATCCTGCAGCTGTCTTTCCCTCATACCTACAGCTCCAGTGGATCCCACAGATATTCCTCTCTTAACCTGGAAGCACAAAGGGTGTAAGTGCCAGAGATGATAGAAGATACCAGGAGAGCAAGGCTGTCTTTGTTAGGGTTTCTGTTTCTGTGACAAAACCTAATGAGCAAAAAGCAAGTTGAGGAGGAAAGGATTTAATTGGCTTACACTGAAAGACCCCCAGAGCTGAGGAGACCCTCACTCAAGTCTTGGGATGATGCAACCACCCAATAACTCACAAGAGACGGATCTTGATACAACAGCATGAGGTTTATTCAGGGGGAGGAGGGGAAGCCAGTATACTTCGGATTAGCCATAACCCTCGAAGGAGCAGAGGAGCTCAACCCCCAGCACAAGAAGTGAGGGGTATTTAAAGGGAAAAACCACAAACTAGGGGGGGTGAGGGGGAATTCCCTCCCAGTTAGGGAGGGGGACATATTCATTTTAGGAATGTAATCTTCATCTACCGGTTGGCAGGATGGAGAGCCTCGTGAACCAGTTGACCCTCATTCCTAGTTCTGCCCTCATTGTGGATCAGTCAGGAGGGGCAGGTCTCTGGAACCAGAGCCCTGAGGTTCTGAGTTAGCCAAGTTCCTGGAACCTAGAGCTATGAATAGGTTGACCTGCATTCTTAGTTCTGCCCAGTCTGTTAGGGATCATAAAAACTTATTTTTATATCTTTCATACTTTTCAACACTTCGATATCTCTGTTGATTATCAAAGGAAGTAAGGACAGAACCTTACACAGTGCAGGAACTTGGAGGCAGGAACTGACGCAGACTTTATGGATGGGTGCTCTTTACTTGCTTGCTCACATGGCTTACTCAACTTACTTCTTATGGAACCTAAGACTACCAGCTCAGGGACAGCACTATGCATAACATACTGGGCCATCCTACATCAATCACTAATTGAGAAAATGGCTTGCAGGTGAATCTTATGAAAATATTTTCTCAATTGGGATTTTCCCCTTTCAGATGACTAACTAGGACACAGACCATTTAAATAAATTCAGCAAAGCTCATATGGACTCATAGAGACTGAAACAGTTTACACATGACCTGCATGGGTCTGTAGTAGGTCTTTGTATATATATTATAGCTTCCAGTTTAGTGATTTTACGTGATTCCTGGGTGTATCAACAAGTGGGTCTCGAACTCATGTGCCTCCACATGAGCTCTTTTCATTCTGATTTATCTTGTCCAACTTTCATGTAATTTTTATTTTCTTTTTAGTAAATATTTTTTAGTCATAATTTAAAAAAAGAACTGACTAACTGACTGACTGACTGAATGAATGAATGAATGCATGCACGCATGCATGAAAACCTAGGTGCCAGGGTAAAGGTTAACAACTGACCTGCTAATTATAGCTTCTGGGAGAGGAAAAATTAATTTTGTCCAATCGTGTGACACTGGATATTGAAGAGGAAATTTCTGGTTGTGGCATGTAATACTTTTCTGAAGCAGACTTGTGTAATGTTTTGCTGAAGCAAATCCATGAGAAGACACGTTATGTTTGGAGAGAGTATAAGTAGGGCACAATAGACAATGACATTGCATTGGCATATCTAGTCCTACAATACTCCTTTCATCTCCCATCTTCACTGATCTTTGTTGAGAGAGGCACAGCAGAGAACTTCTACTGGCATTCCAGCTGGCTATGATCACTCTGGCTGACTCATGCTGATTCTGGACAGTCTTGGGTATTTCTTCAGGATCATGCCACTGCTGCTGATTCTTGTTTCATGACACTTTTGAGCTGGATTGTAAGTATCCTGATACTATTCGACTGAACTTCTGGAATCCTGACACCAAAGATTGGGATTGCCCCAAAGAACCACTTATAAACTGCCGCGCAGACCTTGCATGACAGCAGTATTTGAGGTAAAAGCTTAAAGAAAGCCAGTTTCCTACACCCGTATTGTTACCTGGCACCCCCTAACTCAGAGGTAGCCCAGATATGTCCTTGTACTCTTGTGCTAGGTGCCCACCAAGATATGACAGCTAGAAAAAATTTGACATTTCTCTCTGACCTTTCACCAATGTTCCAACATCCTAGCCAAACCCTGGCCTGGAATTTCCGTAAAGAATGTTACCCACCTAGAACTAATTGTCTCTGGCATTGTTAGGGAAATAATGTAAGGGCAGGGCATTGAAGCTTACAGAATGAGAGACTTATCCCAGGGCAAGGTCAGGTGGAATCCTCATTCTCAGTAAATATAAGGCAGACCACATTAGATCTGCAGTTGAATGACTCCCAGGAACTATCTTAACAAGGATTCCCTGGGGCTAACCTCCACTAGCCCAGAAAATCAGCATAGTTGAGGAACTAACTAGACCCATCCAGTCTGTAACCTAAACAACAGATTGAATAGGAACTATTTGCACCTGGCTTCTAGATCGAGGTGACCTTAGTCAAGGCTAGCTTTCTTTTAGGTTGCAACTGCTCTTTAGTTCCTGCCAATTAACATACTTTGCTACTGACCTATTATGTTCTCAACAAAAGGCTAAGTACCTGCACCTTGTTTGATGTATCTTGACCATTGTACCACTGGATTCTTTCAAACCCTTTTGTATCGACTCTATAAACCTGACTCCATATTTGGAAAATACATTCAGATCCTACACTTCTTATGTTGAGTCTGTCTGTCACAGCTGAATCCCGTGCACACTTGGCCAGAACTCATCATCCCCTGGTACAAGGGACCCCTGTAAGGAACCCCAGTCCATGGCAATAAACAGGTCTATATCCCCATCATCTTATTTACCATCATTTCTCCCTTTCTTTTGGATGGTGGTGGACTAGAAGGGAAATCAAAGCATTTGAAAAACTAATAAGAAATTATATCTAAGTCTTATTCAGTCCTAGAGAAAAATGTAGACATTCAAGCACAGGAATCATTTAGAACCCCAAACAGATAAGAATCTCTTTATTATAGATGTCAGACAAAATGACAAAATTACAAAGCAAATAAACAAATGAAAATTTCTATACAACAATGGAAACAATCAACCTAGTGAAGAGATGACCCACAGAATGGAAGAAATTTTTTGTCAGTTATATATCTGATATTGCCTAGAATATTCAAAGAACTCAAAAAACTGAGCACCCAAAAAATAATCAACCCAAATTAAAAATGGGCAAAAGAACAAAACAAACAGTTCTACAAAGACACACAGATGCCTAGTAAATGCTTAAAAATATTCAACATGATTGGCCATCAGGGGAGTGCATATCAAAGCAGTATTATTCATCAGGATATAAGACCATTATCAGGAATATCAATGATCATAAATCCTGACAAAGATGTTGGGGAAGGGAGCTCTTATACAGTTGCAAAGAGTAAACTAGTACAACTACGCTGGAAATAGGTTTGGATGTTTCTCCAAAACTAGAAGTAATGGAAGACTCTGAGAGTCTTAGCTACTGGAGACTCCCCTCCCCCAATGACTAAACAACTTGGAGCTGGGCATCAATGCAAAAGCAAGAAGAATTTATTGTTCTAGTGTATTGGGGTCATCCTGCACCTAACGGAGAGGCAGTAACCTCGGGCAGCCTATTTGGCAAGTTTTTATACAGTTTCCAGGAGTGGAACAGTGTCTCAGCAACTAGGCATAATGTGATTGGCAGAACAGTGTGACTTTTAAACTGATTAGTCCTTAGGTATGGAAGTAGCTAGTGCTTCCCTTATCTGCAGGTGGCCAAATGTCGGTCCCCCTGTGGCCTATCTGAGGAATTTAAAGAGCCTCTCCCTTCCTGAGGGAATGAATGACTACAAGCTTCATGACCTCTCTCTTCCAGGAAGGGAGGGATGCCTAGTAGAATTTTCCAAAGGCCCTGAGCTGACCTGTTCATTAGAACTATTGTATAACCCCTCTATCCATATAATCAAAGGATTACATCACTTACTACAGAGATACTTTAACATTCATGTTCATTGATGCTTTAGTCACAATATCTGGGAAATGTAATCATCTTTGACGTCCATCAACTGAAAAATGCATAATGAAAATGTAGTGGGTATATACAATAGAATATTATTCAACTCTAAAGAAAAATGAAATCATGAAAATTGCAGGTAAATTAAAATAGAATTGGAAAATTTGTACTGAGCAAAATCATCAATGCCTATAAAACAAGCATTGTGTGTTTTCTTTCACTGGAAGTCTTATCTTAAAATCTTTAGACATTTATGTGAAAGCTAGGAAGCTAGAAGTAGGGTACTGGTGGTGGGGATGCCCTTAGGAAAAAGAAGTGAAACTGGAGGTGAAAATAGAGGTGAAATTGAACAGAAGAAATACTGGGGGAAATGTGTGCAAACATATATGGAATGATAGGGATAGGGAAATAAGCAATTAGGAGGAAGCTTAACTAAAATAAAGTATACCCAAAGAAGGTGCTTGGAAATCTTCAGTATTGCCATTTAAGAGTGGAACATATGTGATAAGAAAGAATAGGGGAGGAGTGTTGGGAAATAAAGGTTTAAGAAGTGATAGAGACAACAAATAGGGAAAAGGAGTGAAAGGGGGCAGGTTAACTAAGTTGAAGAGTATATAAAGAAATCTTAGGAAATACTATTACTTTGCCAACTAAGTGTATGCCTTTCCACTTCACCCTCACACAGAGGAGTCTGTGCAGAAGCCCCAAATACTAGTAAATAATTCTGCTGCAAGAACACATAGATTATTAAGTGAAAATCTCAATATCAGGCATAGATTACCTCCCTATGAGTTATTCATCAGAGAAGCCATAAGTGGTACCCAAAACAATACAGATTTAAGGATACACAGAAATCAGCATGTAACTGACCAGAAAACTTTCTTTGACTAGCTTTCATATAAATGAAAGATGCTCTGGAGGCTGCTAGAAAATAAACTTCTAGAAAAGCAGTCAGTGTTCAACAGCAAGAGAGAGCCTCTTGGAGAACTGTCTCCAGCAGAACAGAGGGCTGTCTGGAGAACTCAAGAGAAAGTAGATCAAAACATGCCCACTGGTACAATTCTAACAACTTTTATTAGGAGTAACTGTCATGACTGCCTTGACCAGCAAGGAAGACGCAACCCGAGGGCTCTTCTTAAGGCAGTTTATTCAGGAACCTTGAATATTTTCTGACTTCTCATTTCTGACTTCTGACTTCTGACTTCCTGACTCTGAGGGGAACACCCCAGGCCCTTAAATGCTCTATCCTGAGCCTATCTCAGTAGGCCATGTGGTGCATGCAGATAGGTTGCCAAATGCAGAAGCAAGCCAGGCAAACAAGCACAGCCAAATAAGGAGTTGTTTATCACTCTAGCACTCCAGCAAGGAGCAAAAGCCAGCACCATCTTAGGGCACAGTTCAGACAGCTGTCTACAGTTCCCCCTTTTTTGTTTTGCAGCGAACCGGGCAAGAACAGAGGTCTGATCTCTGATGATAGAAACAGGGACATTGTACTACCCCTCCTCAGGCTTCATGTCTCCCAGGGAGGGCCAGACCCGTCCAGTGCCTTTTCCACAGAGACAGGTTCTGGGGCATCAATTTGTATACAATCAAACATGCTCTTCTTGAGGTTGCTAGCTGCAGGCGGCACACCTCAAGTGCAGTGCTAAGCCTCGAATCTTGAACTCGATGATCCCATAACCCAAAGGTTGATGGATAATTATTTCTGCATGACAGCAAGCCATGCTTAGGAGGACTGCCCTGCCTCAATGGCTGTAAATGCCTCAACCACCATGGCTGCAATCTGCTTCTGAACACTCCTCATCTTACACAAACACCAGAGACCAGTGAAACAGATCAGGAGCAACATAATCAAAATAGCCCCCATGCCCGCCCACTCTTTCAGATGATTCATGGAGGAGTTGATCCAAGATGACCAGTCAGCCAATCCCGCATCCACTTGCGTGGAGTTAACACTGATGATAGCCAATCTCAGCTGATTCATTTGATCCTCAAAACCTGTAGACCAATTTTCTGTAAGATATTGAGACAACTGTTGAGAGAGATTAGTAGCCTGAGTAATACTTTGACATTGAATGGAAGTCACACACAATCCAGAATATTTCCACTCACAGCCTACTTGTGCTAGCTGCCAAAGGGTATCTATTTGTTCTTACTCAGCTGCATCATGACAGCTGCTAGTAACCTATCTGTAGATTAGCAAAGCAACCTTGCCCCAAAAGCATATCCCTATCCTAGGCTTGATTCCCAGCTGCGTGATTGGTAAATGCCTGTTCATTAGCAAATTCAATGAGAAAAGCTTTCCAATCT
The DNA here is from genome assembly GCA_019843815.1 of Montemys delectorum. Lineage (NCBI taxonomy): Eukaryota > Metazoa > Chordata > Mammalia > Rodentia > Muridae > Montemys > Montemys delectorum. The sequence continues at coordinate 7,647 of JADRCD010199459.1, read as the reverse complement.
AGGTAAAGTGAAAGAGGCTGTGATCTCGTAAGTACAGACGGACTCAGCCAAGGACTTTAAAATTCAAGGGCTCATGATATTGCTGACCCTGTGCGTCTTGAAAAACTGGACAAGCAAGCGACAATTCAGTTCTAACTGTCCGCCACACTTCAGGGCAAAAGGGCCTACCAGAAGCACCACCTTCTACAGGGTTATAAGGAGGAGGAGCAGATGGAGTGGGCCCCATATCTAGCAGAGCTCTTTTCCTTTTTGGTTTTTCTTTCACAGTACTCTTTTCTAATTCCTTAATTAGGGTTTTCAACTCTTCATCTGTATCTGACCACACCGTGTCTGTACTTTCCTTTTCTGACTTTACCGAACGCTCCACTTTTATCTGCTCTAATGCTGCCTGTCCTTTCTCTACCGCTTTACAGCACCTTTGATCTTCTAGACACCCCCAATTAGCTTCCATACTGGTCTAACACCGCTCTTAAGCATCCCCTGCTCCCATGCAAAATCTAAATCTTTTCTGAGCTTATTCCAGCAAGCCACTGTGCTGGACACTGCAAACCAGGGAGCTGCAGTATCACACTCACTGAGAAACCTCTCTAAAGTACTTTTCTTAACTTTCAGATTTTTTAAAGGTAGTAGCTCCTGAAGAGCCAAAAAAATTGGGTGCAACGAAGAAGCACCCATAGTTACTTTCACTTCTACTCAGTTCGCTTTACTGCGAAACTTTATTGCTCCTCTCCGGAGTCTTTATAGCCTCCACTTCCAAGGACTTTCTTTAGTTTGCTTCACCGCGAAACTTTATCACTCGACCCGTAGTCTTTATAGCCTCTACTTCCAAGGACCTTATTGTCCCTTCGTACCTGGGAACTTACCAGCTGGCTGCCCTGACTGCAAAAAGTTCTATGCCCTCCTTGGTGTCTCCATATGAGCCACCATTTTGTCGCAACCGTCTAGGCCAGCAAGGAAGACACAACCTGAGGGCTCTTCTTAAAGCAGTTTATTCAGGAACCTTGAACATTCTTCTGACTTCTAATTTCTGACTTCTGACTTCTTGACTCTAAGGGGAACACCCCAGGCCCTTAAATGCTCTATCCTGAGCCTATTTCAGTAGGCCACGTGGTGCATGCAGATAGGTTGCCAAACTTGGAGGCAAGCCAGGCAAACAAGCACAGCCAAATAAGGAGTTGTTTATCACTCCAGCACTCCAGCAAGGAGCAGAAGCTGACGCCATCTTAGGGCGCAGTTCAGACAGCTCTCTACAAGTAACCACCTGCTCTCTTGATTTGAATCAATGTTTACTCTGCAGGAAGGCATTTTCTAGAATTTTAAAATTGCTAAAACCCATGGTTTGGTAAACCATGAGTCCTTTATTCAAATTTGCTGCTGTTTTGATAAGCTTTCATCTTATCAAACTGCCTTCTAAATATTTGTTTATGCACATATACCTCCTTGACCTTAGTTAAGGGGGCTTCTTATTCTACTGGATAATAACTGAGAGTGCTCATATATAGAGGAGACATCTATATCACTCACCCCTACAACTAAGTCTCAGGGAGCACTGTGGAAGAGGGAGCCATAAGAAACAAAAAGGTGGAGGATAAATAGGATAAGGGCTGTGAGATGTTGTTCTCTGGAAATGACATGGCCAGTCATTCATTATACACATGACCCCAACAATTGTTACCTACACAAGAGTCAAGACTGTTAAAAAAAATTCCAGCATGTAAGAGGTGGGGCTCCTAAAGCCCTAACTGTGGCTAAAGTGCTATTGACAACTGATGGCTACTAAGGGAGATATACACCTTTTCTGTAGAAGTGAGGCCACACATTAAGTTCCCCACTCTAATGGATATCCCCATATATATAGGCTTATGGGCAGCACTAACTGGAGTCAGTGTGCTAAAAATTAATTAATTAAAATTATAAAAGGAGAAAGAAATTTGGGAGAGAAATATGACAGGTAATTGGAAATGAGGCATGAAGGATGAATATGACCAAGATGTGCTAGATACATATGTGAAATTTAAGAAAAAACTAAACAAAAATATTTAAAAACAGTAAGGGGAAACACCAACTAACATACGGAGGCAACAACACTAGAAGGACCTCAAAAGACCCTAAAGACCAGGAAATCAAGGAATAATATATGTTAATAAGCTTTGAAAATAATTGTGTACCAAATTTGACTGTGATACCCAATAAAATTATCTATTAAAATAGATCATTAAGAATATTCATGGCACAAGTTAAGGAACATGAAGCTAGGACTCAAGAAATTCTTAAAGAATAACATATACAGACAAACAATTCAGTTTCACACACAGGAATACAAGAAGAATAAAAAATCATAAAAGTGATGAATGCACACAAGGGATTTGTCATGGAATTTGTCACATTCAACACAGCAAAGCAGCAAATGTCCAGCACTACCAGGAGAGGGATAAAAACAGAACAATCAACTAAGAAACCTGAACAACAAAAAATAAAAATAATAACACCAAACCCTAATAATTCATCATTGAATGCAAAAGGCCTTAACTCACTAATCAAATGACATAACCAAACCGACTAACCAACTAGATTGTAAAACAAGATTCAGTTATCTTGTAACCCTAAGAAACTCCTGAAACTAGAGAAGACATTCATAAACTGAGAGTTAAAGACTGAAAGTCAAGCTGGCCAACAAATAGATGCTGCCAAGGACCAGTCTTCGTTTGGAAAGTGATTCTAAGGAAGGAGTGTCTAGGAGCCATGAAACAAACAATTCAAAGTAAAATCTTGGGTCTAAGTTGGAGGCTTATGTTCTGCTGGAGACAGCTTTCAAGCCTGCTTTCTCTCTGTTCTGTTTTCTTTCTCTCTGATCTTTCTCTGGAGATCTCCAGACAACCCTCTATTCTTCTGGAGACAGTTCTCCAAGGCGCTCTCTTGCAATTATGAAAAATTCTTTGCATAGCTCATCTCCTACATATCATAAGCCCTCTATTTCATTTTACATATCAATCCAGTCATTTACTTAAGGTTTTCTTTTGATTATCCTATGAATCAGCATCCCTTGACCCCAGTCCCTTAATTCTTAGGAGATAGCAAGCATACATTTTCTTTTAACATTACAAAAGAATTCAGGGATCTTCCTGCCTCTGTTAAGTACAGAGGATAAACTAGCTGGGTCAGACCCAGTCCTGAAATTACCATTTCTACCACACATTCTCTTAACCTCAGAAATCTGCCTGCCTTCTTATCAGCCTGCCTTTGTATCTTTCTGACAAGCTAGCTCATTAATGCAGCTGCCTTTTTTTTTTTTATCTTTTTTTTAGATTTGTGAAGCCCCTCATGTAATTCATATTACATCCTTATTTTTTTGTATAGTTGAGAAATTATATATTTTTGAACTCCTGTTTTTAGAACTCTTTTTCACAGCCTCAAAGGCTGTCCTGAAGGTCCCAGCATTTACATTTTCTAAAATATTAGCCACCCCTTTGCCTCCTGGACTCGAGCTGTCTCTGATTATCATGGAGCCAATATTGTTAAGAGGGAGGACATTCCTTAAAGGAGGAATGTAAAATATGTACATTATACAAACAAGTCTTATGCCTATGGCAGCTATCAACCCTCTTGGAGGCCCACATCAGCTGGCCCTGTCCCAGGATCAGGAACCACTTCAATCTGTCCCCACCAAGGACATGCAGGAACTGACAAAAAGCTGCAGACAAAAAACTGTAAACAGTGTCAATCTGATCAGAGTGACTGGAGGGATCAAGGAGGGGATGAGGCTTAGGAGTGTGCCCTGGGCTGAAAAAAGAGAATAACAGAAAGTGCTTGGTAAACAGGAAACCTGGGATGTCAGCATCACCCAGGACCAGAGTCCTGGTCTCTGTGCAAAACTAAGGCAGGAAAGGGCTCCCATCACTTAAAGGAGATTGTATGTAATATGGTCAATTAGGAAACAAAATAGAATACAAGTTGACGAAGAATAACTCCACTTAAAAGTAAAATATCAGATGAGAAAAATTCCTAAGCATATTGACAAAGCCTTAGATTACTTTATATTAAATTTGCTAGACACCTAACTAGGAATGGGATTAATAGGTTATGAGAACTCTGGATGTTTTACTGGCTTAGAACCCACTAAATTGTTTTCAACCATATCTGAAAGAAGCTGAGGTCCCACAAATAGAGATGGAAATATGCTGTAGTTTACTCTCAGTTGTCAATATCCTCTCTGCTTTAAAGATGCCATCATTGGATGAAGCTGTGTCAAATACAAGCTATCTCTCACCAATATTTCTTTCATTGCAAAGGATTAATCAAACATCCCCAAATAAGATTGACAAAATAAAATAAATAAGAAAATGTGTTGATTATGATTCTTTTTTCATAGTTTTTCTCTGCTAGACTGTAAATTTCATGAATGAAGTCATATTTGTTCTAGGCATATCCAATATTTTCCAGCCCATGTCTAACATGCTTACTATCTCCATAAATATCTGTGGAATATTGAAATAATGTAATGAATGGGGTTGAAGTACACAGAGGTTAAGTGGCTGTTCTACAGGTAGCTAATATTTGAACAGGGATTTTACTAAATTAATGTGAAGTTAATTAAGTGTTTATATAATTTCTCCCTTATAATATGCATTACATGTTTGCTTTATAATAATATGCAATCACTTTATGGATGTAATTTTTGTGTCTCCAGAGTATGCACAGTATTTGGTGCTTAATAAGTCAGTGGAGTATAAAATGAAAGGATGCAGGGAAAGGGTGGCCAGTTAGTGTCCAGGCTTCTCTGGCATTCACAGGGATGGCTTTGCTGCTTCCCAACCAGGCAGTATGTGTCACAGGGGTTTGTACTACATACCTTTGTGTGCCTAAAGCCAGCCCTTGCTAGGGTGTCCTTTTTTCCATATTGTGTCTTCTGTATATTTTAAAATATAGTCTGCTGAAGGAAGTCAACATTCTCTGCCCGATATCAGTTCAGAGACATCCCCAGTTCTGTTTGTAACTGCTCTAGAGCTGCCTAAGTTGGGGACCTGTGACCCAGAGCCAGTCCTTATCTGACATTTCTGACATCAGCCTGATAGTAAAGTATTTTCATTTTTTATGGGAGTTGTAATGTAGCCACAGGATTGAAAACAAAATAAAACCAGATAAGAGATCAGTAGCACTGGCTACTGGGACATTTTATTTTCCTATAACTTATTTAAGTGATAGAACTTAACATAACTGGGACAAGAGTTACAACCTGGAATATGCCGTGGTATTAGAGACTTCTTAGATGATTGTCTAAACTTTTTTATTCTCCATCGGATATTTCATTTCATAGAAACTTCCTTCATAGGTACAGTCACATCGAGAACATTAGAACAGAAGGAGTGTGGAGACTAGCTCATCTATTCCAGGATCATAGTCTCAAACACCACAGAAACAGGTAAATAAAAACCTATAACAATGAACTGTGTTAAAGGACACTGAGAAATGTGTGGCGAATTGATGATGGATTTCCAGTAGGCTTGGTGGTTATGCCTAGGTTATAAGAGTAGGAATGGCAGATGAATCTTTAATGTGGTGCCCTCCATAGTGCAATGGTGATGAGATAGATGCAAACAAATTAGCTCTGGCTCATAACTTGTGGAGGGAGAGCATAATTCTAGATTTAGCCTTATGATAATTGTTTTGTGTTCCCCATCACGAAACCGAAAACTTACTGTGGAATTAAAGGACCTATGGCCTTTTAGCCCTGAGCAGCAACAGGTGTGATTTTTTTCCCTATCTGCCCAAGCTCCTACAGACCTGTTATACTTGCAGCATCATTTAAGTTATATGTCCAGCCCTCCCACTCCCAGGCAATTACAGTCTACGTGTTGGCCCTTGTTTTTGCAAAGGACAGAGGAGGTCTGCTTGGGACCTTGTGGCAGGCTTATTCTATGAGACCAGAAGAAGCAGTGAAGGATGATCAGAGGACAGAAGAATGGAAATAGAGAGGCTGGGAGCAGAAGGACAAAGTGATGACATTAATTCATTCAGTCATTCATAGTCTTTACACAGAGACAGAGAGAAGGAAAAGAGAGCAAGAATAGAAAGGGGAAAAATGGATACAGAAAAAGTGAAAAAGAAAGAGGAAGATGAAGAGGGAGAAAAAGAGAAAGACAGAACATTGAAAGAGTAAGGAACTTTTGTAATAGATGGAACAGATTTTATAAAATTGCATGGTTTTCAAAGTGCATAGTGAGCTATTATTTTCTGCAAGAAAATGAAAGCAATCTCTTTTTTACTGTAGCTGGATAGCTTTACACGCATTAGCTTCCTGAAAATCAACTTCAGGCTCCCAAAGCCTATTCATTATGCAGTATTATTCCAAAGGGAAATTTGTTTGGCATTGTGAGCCTATGACCCTCCAGCACCCTCTCCTCCCACACCACTATCCAGGCATTCTCCTGAGAAGCCCTTATTTGGAAATTGCATGTTGCTCTTTTTCTTAGGAGAGCTGCTGAGTGTGTCTCATGAAAACAAGCTTGAGAGAAAAGAAGACATCCTGGGTCAGGTGTCCCTGGGAGGACAAGCCATCTCCTATCTTAGATTGGAATCCAGTTCATGTACTAGTGCTGTTCTCATTCCTTAGCTGCCAATTTCGAGCATAGACACATGATTTTAACTATTGGTGAAATTGGACGTGGATAGTACCAGCCATTGCCTTCAAATAACTAAGTCCAAATTCTAACTTGTCCTTCCCTCTATCTCTGAATTTTTAAGAGTGTTCTACTGATTTTCAGCCAACAGAAGAAATGTATGAGTCCTTCTCTGTTACTGATACCTTGTCTCATCACACCTCAAAACTCTTCTTCCTTTTCAGAGACACAAGCTCTCTGCATTCCCAATTAGTATCTTACTGATAGCAGGAACTCAATAAATATGACAGTACATGCAAATATGATCTCTGATTTTATGAGTAGACAATATTTAGGTGCATGAGTTTTTTTCCAATTAATTCAATTTTCCGTTTACTTTGCTATCCATGTTTTATATTTATACTCATAAAACATCTTCCCAAAGTTTTGTATTTATATTTAGTTTTTATATTAATTGTAAATTTTATATGGTAAATGATAAGCATCCAGTTTGCTACTTTGCATATTTAAATCTCTTATTATTGTGGAGGCGATTATTCTTTTTATTCTTTCCTTGAGGGATAGTCTTGGTGGCAGTGTAAAAAAATAATCAATTGGTCCTAGATAAGTGAGTTTATTAACAGGCTTTCAATTCTTTTCCCATGGCTAATACATCCATCCTATGCCAGTCCCATGCAGATTTGGTTATTGTAGTTCAACAGGGAACGTAAAAATCAGAAAATATGAGTTCCTGTAAGATTTTCTGGGACTTCAATAACAAAGTAGCATAAACTGGATGAAAAATAGTGAAATGTTCAGAAGGACATATGTCTAACAAGGTGCCAGTGAGGGTTGATCTCTTTATAGATCTAGAAAGAAAGCTCCGTTCTCTGCTAACTCCTGGCTTCTTCATTCTCCCTGCCTTCATCATCACATGGCATTTTGCCATACACATGTCACCAGATTGTCATCAACCTGTCAGATTGGGTTATGACCCAACACAGTGGCCTCATTTTGAATTGATTTACTCTGTACTACATTCACAGAAGGA
>JADRCD010199458.1:29394-49410 GCA_019843815.1 Montemys delectorum | reverse complement strand
TCTCTCTCTCTCTCTCTCTCTCTCTCTCTCTCTCTCTCTCTCTCTCTTTCTCTCTTCCTCTCTCTCTCCTCTTCTCTTTCTCACAGCCACTTCTTTCCCTGGAGGTGGTACACAGATATGAAGAAGGCAACTCTATTAGGGTCTGAGCCCTCTGGTGACAGGCACATGGGTGAACTCAGACTTGTGTCGCAAGAACATCTGAAGATGATTCAGCATCAGCATGAGGCACTTGGAGGTTTTTGGCATTTTCTTAGCTACCGGGGAGGGGGACAAAAAGGTGGAAATGAATCACTTCAAGTAAATACAACTTCAATAGAAGCTTTTTGGAGCAAAAACAAAAGTGGCGAATCATAGAAATGTCACTCTCTGTGCCAAGAGGGAAGTGAGTCGGGGTTTGAATACCTGGTCACCACTGGGAGTAGTCTAATCTTGCCTGGGGCAAGAAAGGTAAGAGAAAACAGCATGGAGGCAGTTCAGAAATGTGATCAATGTTTGTTAACATTGACTTTGGAATCAAGAGCTATAATAAAGCTTCCAGGCAAGGAGATGTTAGGAATTTCATAAATCTCAGAACTTTAAGAGAAGGTTCTAGAATTGTGACTGCTGTTATCATTGCTATTACTGTTACCCGCAGGAAGGACTTGGCAGTGGTTAGGGTTTGCTGTCACTGTTACTGAACTGTGTTGTGTCTTAATTAGTTCAGTTTCCTCACCTGTATTAGAGTGAAAAATTTAAGGACTACTTTGTCATGTTTAAATCTAACAAGGCACGAGAGATCTAGCTGGGAGTTCCCTATACTCAAAACTGTGCAACTTCAACCAGTGGAAAGGTGCCCACTCAGCTACTTCTCACAGTAGCTCTGTCAACTCTACCCAACCCAGTTCCCCAACCTCAGGGTTTCATTTCTCTGTGAATCTAAGACATTTTTCAAATGATCCAACCACATCCTAGGGCAGGGGCTTGGGGTGGGGAGGGGATGGGTACGTCACCCAGTGAGTGTACAAAGCCTGTCTTTCACAGCCCCACCTCCCAGTTGTTTGCCTTGTTGTCAAGGGCAGTTCCTGTGTGGCCATGCATGACACGTGATATCTTCCTATTCCACATTAGGAGCATATGAGACTGATAAATTGCTGCTACTCTCACTGTCCAGTGTGCAGTGTCCATGCTCCGACATCTGGTAATTTTTAGAATGGCCATCTTTTCTCCACAAACAGAGTGAGTGAGAGGTTATCACAATGTGAGTGAGTGTACTTGAAGATATCGGTACTGGTCAGGGGTTGGCTCCCCTAGTAGCCGGCTTAACACCTCTTTCTGGAAACATTCGCTGTAGGCATAGATGGAGAGCAAATATACGGAATGAAGCACTAAAAGACACAGAGCTGACCTCCTGCCCCTCTCACACTGGGAACATGCCCCATGATCCAGGCCAAGGCAAGAATCAATTTACGCAACAAAAAGCTAGCTTCATATTACTCTGTCTCCATGCACTTGTCTCTCTCGACAGCAAAGCATACTCATTAGGATGTATGGCATTCTCTAAGCAGCTGCATATTTTATAAAACATGTCTGGTTTCTTGGCTGCAGTGCTTAAGATAAATTTGACATAAAAACATCAGCATGGAAAAGGATTGAAAATGTTAGTAAAGTTAGACTAGAATTCAGAAACAAGGCATTAGCTGAGTGTTTTCAGCATAATTAAGATATCTGTGTCATTAGCTAGAGGTTAAGGGTTTGGCTTTGCTGTTCTCAGTGCTGAAGAATAATTGTTTTTCTCTTTTTCATCAACAGCCTCAAGAACATCATTATGAATGTTTTCTTTAAGCTGACCAATTTGCTGGAATAATCTACTTAAAGTAAGGTGTGTGTATGTGTTTCTTTTTATCTTGAAAAATTAGAAATGCAAGTGAAGTTGTGGAGCTATGAAGTCATTGAAAAATAATTCCACAGTAAAACTGCTATTTTTGGCTTCTAGTATCTGCCATTTTGCCAACTTGTTGCAGATGATATTTATCAAAAGCACACACACATTTCCCATCTTGTTTCACCCCAAAATCCTCAAATGCTAACAGAGATCATGCATACTATATGATTTAAGTAGGTAATGATGATGTTGCTTGCTCTCTCTACCAACTCTAAAGATCTTTAAAAATAAGCTTCCTTTGATTCCAGCTTTTAAGTGACACACATTGTCTTCACAGGAGAGAAAAGCATTACTTAAGTTATCTGAAATAGATCTGTTTATATCTCTAACTGGAATGCATTATCACACAGTCATTAGTTTATGTTATAGAGGGATGGCTCTATACTGTTAGCAGGAACCATAGCATTCCTTTGAAATAACTCTTAATGGGAAACCTCAAGAGTATTTAACATTTACAAAAATGAATTTTCAAAGAAAGTGATTTTAGTTTACACACTCCCCATGAAATTTGAGGCACTGAAATTAAACATCTGTAATATAGTACACAGGTGTTATTGCTCCTTGCTTTTAAACAGGAGATATTTAGTGAATATTAGTTTGGTTATTGAAATTAAACAATCTCAACTTATTGTATACAAAGAGGAGACTTCTTTCAAACAAAGGATAGATTGATGTAAAGATAGTCACTTAATAGTTAAGAATCTTTATCAGCCAGAATTCAAAGGAAACAGTTTCTGAATTCATATCCAGGTTTTATGGAGCATGTGACAGTGGGATTCTAAGATGGCCTCAAGTGTTCTTCATTGCCTGAGTGCTTGCTGTGGGGACATGTTGTACGGCTGGGTCTTTGTATTTGGTGAGTTTTAGCTTGACTGGATTATGTTCCAGAGCAAAGCTGATACTAAGATAGGGAAAAAAGCCCAATGGGTCCTGCTCTCAAAGGCTCTGTCTGGTCAGTCACAGCAGAAACATTTAGGGGTTTGTGGTAGAAGAAACACGCTACACTCAATTTTCATCTTAAAGACTAAGAGGACGTGGTAGAAAATGAAAATTGTGGATGGTGTCCAGGAGCTGAGAGAAGACTCTGGCTGTAAGGAAATGGGTGCTCTTATCACTGCAAAGAACGGAATTCTGCTGAAAACAAAGAACGTGAGGATAGAATTTCCACTAGAGTCTCCAGTTAAGAACTCAGTCCAGTTATCCCCATAATGTCCCATCAAAGAACCCAGGTGCACCATGTAGTCTCTTGGTGAATACACCAATAAACTAATAAATCCATTTATTTTTAACCTGTTTAAACCTGAAAACCTTTAGATGAGTCTTTACAGAGAAATATAAGACTAACACAAAGCATACACTTTTATAGGAAACATACTAAAGAAAAACTTGCATTTCTTTTTTTTTCAAATGATTTACATTTCAAATGATATCTCCTTTCTTGGTTTCCCCTCTGAAAAATAAAAAACAAAAACCCTATTCCCTCCCCCTGCTCACCAACCCACCCTCTCCCACTTCCTGGCCCTGGTATTCCCTTATACTGGGGCATAGAACCTTCACAGGACCAAGGGCCTCTCTTCCAATTGATGACCCACTAGGCCATCTTCTGCTACATATGCAACTAGGGCCATTAGTCTCACCATGTGTACTCTTTGGTTGGTGGTTTAGTCCTTGGGAGCTCTGAGGGTACTAGTTAGTTCATATTGTTGTTCATCCTAAGGGGCTGCAAACTCTTCAGCTCCTTGAATCCTTTCTCTAGCTCCTTCACTGGGGACCCTGTGCTCAGTCCAATGGATAGCTATGAGCCTCTACTTCTGAATTAGTTGAGTACTATCAGAGCCTCTCAGGAGACAGCTATATGAGGCTCCTGTCAGCCAGCACTTGCTGACATCCATAATAGTGTCTGGGTTTGGTGATTGAATATGGGAAGGATTCTCAGGTGGGGCAGTCTCTGGATTGTCTTTCCTTCAGTCTCTGCTTCATACTTTGTCTCTGCAACTCCTTCCATGGGTATTTTGTTCCCCCTTCTAAGAAGGATCGAAGTATCCACACATTGATCTTTCTTCTTCTTTAGAGTCTTGTGGTTTGTGAATTGTATCTTGGGTATTCCGAGCCTCTGGGCTAATATCCACTTATCAGTGAGTGCGTACCATGTGTGTTCTATCGCGATTGGGTTACCTCACTTAGGATGATATTCTCCAGATCCATCTATTTCCCCAAGAATTTTATAAATTCATTGTTTTTAATAGCTGAGTAGTACTCCATTGTGTAAATGTAGACATTTTCTGTATCTATTCCTCTGTTGAAGGACATCTGGGTTCTTTCCAACTTCTGGCAATTATAAATAAGGCTGCTATGAACATATTGCAGCATGGAAAAATTGCATTTCTAATTCCTGGTATTTTCTACATGGCAATAAGGAAGAAAGCATGAGGGGACTTATACGGTGGTCAACAATCTTGAACTTTCTGAGGAAAAGCATTGGCTCTGTTCATTTTCAATTTATCACCAACTAATATTTTTTCAAAGCCCATTGAAGTAAGCCAGCATAAGAGTGAAATCCCTAAATAGAAACTTACAGTGTCACTTCCAAATTCATTATTAGATTCAGTAGGTGCGAGGCTACTTTGTCAAATTGCAGTAACTGCTAACAAGCACTAATTCCCCATGTCAGGCTTTTTATACATCACTAACAATCAATGGGCCAGCTAGCCCACAAATGGTAGTGCTGATTTCAGAGGCAACAACTTGGAAGTTTTTCAAAATGAAAAAATATAACCTGTTCTGACTCACGAAAGTTAAGCCTCAAGTATTTTTTTTTCTTCTGAATTGAGATCAGAACGATGTGTGAACTGATGTTTAGGTCTCTAAACCCACCTGCGGTCAAAGCACTAAATTCTGAAAGCAAAAATATGCTCTTAAAGGAGATGTTGAAATAGAGTATAAAAATTATCAGGAAGTTGGGTGTGTCTTATGAATCTAGAGACTAGCACTAATTTGTAGAGCCTTCTAATGAAGTGAAAATAAATAGAATTCATACAGTGGACAGGGTCCTTAACTATTGCTTGATTACCCTTTTTGTTATCTTTTAAATATTATGTATATGTAGAGTGCCCATTTTAGTGATCTGACATGTTTATTGTACCTGTGTGTAATCATTGAAATCAATCTAGTAAACATATATATTTCCAAATATGGTTACCATTTTTATTTCTCTGGGTATGAACCATTGTCTTAATGTACTTAAAGTAAGCCTTACAATATTGTGGCCTGCAGTCTTCATGTTGTGTGTTTTCACTACACTAAACTGGACCATTCTACCCCTTGACTGGCATTTCTCCATTTGCCCTCCTGTTCGTATCCAGAAATTAGCATTATGCTGATTGTTTGAATTGAATTATTTAAGATTCCAAACAAAGCAACACCATACTGGTAATTGTCTTTCTGTGCCAGCCATAACTTACTTACTATAACGTTCATCCCTAGATCCATTCCTATTGTCACAGGTAGCAGAATTTCTCTTTTCAAAATGGAATAAAGTTCAGTTGCATCTAAATACCATGCTTTCTTTGAGTCCATCAATTTACTGGCATTTACTTTGAATAATGTCAACAATGCTTCAGATAAAAAAGTGTAAACATTTGTAGACTTTAATAAGTTCCTGTGGCTGTATGTGAAAAATCGAGATGGCTAGATTCATTGTACTTCTAATTTTAAGTTCCTGAAAAAGTCTACTGCCTTTCATAATGGGTGTTCCCTTTTCCAATCCAATGATGTGCCAAGTGTCCCCATTGTACAAATCCTGGCCAAGACGTGCTAACTTATTTTGACTTCATGTTCCCAGAGGATTGCTAGTATTAAGCACCATCTTAACTCACTGGCTGTTTGTAAATCTTCTTTGGAAAATTACATGGAGAGATTCTTTTTTGCTTATTTTTAAATCAAGGTTTTCAGCATTGTTACTGTGGTATATGAGTTCATTACATTTTATTCATCAATTCCTTAAGTCAGTTGAGCAGAAAGTGCTGCTTACATGTTCTGGCAGGTTCATAATTTTTTATAAGAATTATTTTATTACTTTTAAATTGTGTATATGTTGCTGAGGATTCAATCTCAGGCCTTGCTCTTGCTAGGCAAGTGCTCTGTCACTGACCTACAATCCTCACCCTATTTTCTAAACAGCAGAGATGCCTATCTTAAAATATTTAAAAGATATTGTTTTGGACCAGCTACATGTTGGAACTGCTTGCCATTTTTCACTAAGTCTAAGAATTGCTTGGTAAATGTACTCATTTTTCCTTTAATTGAACTTAGATCAATCAAACACAAAGATAGTGCACAATTGTTAAAACTAAAAGATAGAGGAGATCAAGTACAATTCTACTTGAGTCAGTTCTTGGCTGCCATGCTGCTACAGTTTATTCACCAATAAATGAGATTAGATAGCTCATAGTCATTAACTGTGTAGATGAATGAGTCTGCTAGAGCCCTATGTGACATTATGAGCAATACAAACACGCTTGCTGTTTCAAGTACAAACAAAGTATGTGGGACGATAAAACAAGAAGCTTGCTACAAGTGTGTGGACGCTGCTGGCAAAACAGTTTTGACAAATGCTAAGACAGTACATGACAATATCAAGTAATTGGGCACAGATTGAAGACTTCTTCACAATGGATTCAGCTCTTTGTGTTAGGATTGACATCACACCACTGGTTCATCACGTAACATTACCTTTCTGTGTACGTATGCTGAGCATGTGTTATGTATCTCTACTTCCTAAGAGAGGTGCTTTTATTCATGTATGCCATTAAAACTATGCTTAAAATTAAACTTGAGACAGAACAGTCTGGTAGGATGCTTCATCTGGTGTTTCATGAAATAAGAAATAAATGTATTCCTGAGCTGCCTTGGGTCAGGGATCCTGACTGTTGTGTAACAATCAACCTCATTGACTTTTTTTTTTTCTATTTCATCACTTTGTTCTTTTTGATAGACTGAGCAGGCTGAGATCAAACAACAAAGAAAGAATGAGTTTTAGGGAGGTTTCATGGTATATGCTCTGTGGCATGCTAATTTAAACTGTTTGCAGCTCACGCAATGCTTTAAGATAAGTGAGAAGTGAATTCTGAAATGGTAGATAGGGGAGTGGTGAAGCTACTTTCCTCAATCATATCTGAAAAGAACTACTAAAAGTGAACACTAGAATCTTCGGAAATGGGCTGGAGAGATGGCTCAGTGATTAAGAGCACTGACTGCTCTTTCACAGGTCCTGAGTTAAATTCCCAGCAACGGCATGGTGGCTCACAACCATCAGTAATGGGATCCAATGCCCTCTGCTGGTGTGTCTAAAGACAGCTACAGTGTACTCACATTAAATAAAAACAAGAATCTTTAGAAATATACTTGGAAAATACTTAAGAATATCTACTCTGTCTCTATAAGAACAGCAGAAGTCTATGATCCTAGAGACACAGCCTTCCCCTCCTTTCCTGTTCTCAATTTATCATGATGGAATCCCTACTTCAAGATGAGCAAACAAGAAAGGCTCTCTCTGTCTCTACTCCTGAACTGAGGTTACAGATCTCCCTAGGAGATGTAGGGCATCCTAGGAAGTTCAGAACTCTTCTCGCAGCTCCATGTTAAAGAGCCTCTACATCCAGAAAGAGTGGCTAACACATGGAGGATTTACTCTACTAGTCAAACTATGCATAGAGTAAAGTTATGTCCCAGGCCTGGAAGTTCACAAATACTGGGGCCCTGACTGCCATTTTCTAATCTTATTTATAGAGAAAAGGGTAATATTTGGGTTTATCTATTTTGTTGATTTTTTTTCAAAGAATCAGCTCCGGTTTTGCTGATTCTTTGTATATTTCTCTTTGTTTCTAATTCGTTGACCTCAGCTCTGAGTTTGAATATTTGCTGCTGTCTCTTCCTCTTGCTTCTTTATGTCCTAGAGCTTTCAGATATTCTGTTAAGTTGCTAGTGCAAGATCTTTCCAATTTCTTCATGAAAGTATTCGTTGATATGAACTTTCCTCTTAGTTCTGCTT
This sequence comes from Montemys delectorum, assembly GCA_019843815.1. Classification (NCBI taxonomy): domain Eukaryota; kingdom Metazoa; phylum Chordata; class Mammalia; order Rodentia; family Muridae; genus Montemys; species Montemys delectorum. The sequence goes on along the minus strand of JADRCD010199458.1, from coordinate 41,440 downwards.
TCATTGTGTCCCATAAATTTTGGTATGCTGTACCTTCATTTTTGTTAAATTCTAAAAAGTCTTTAATTTATTTCTTTATTTCTTCCCTGACAAAGTTATCATTGAGTAGGGAGTTGTTCAGAATCCATGAGTATGTGGGCTTTCTGTTGTTTTTGTTGTTACTGAAGTCAAGCCTTAGTCTATGGTGATATGATAGAATGCATGGGATTATTTCAAGCTACTTATATCTGTTGAGGCTTGTTTGTGACCAGTTATATGGTCAATTTTGAAGAGGGAACTATGAGGTGCTGAGAAGAAGTTACATTCTTTTGTTTTAGGGTAAAATATTTTATGGATATCTGTTAAACTCATTTGGTTCATAACTTCTGTTAGTTTCACTGTATCTCTGTTTTTTTTTTTTTTTTTTTCTGTTTCCATGATCTGTTCATTGGTGAGAGTGGAGTGTTGACATCTACCACTATTATTGTATGAGAATTAATGTGTGTTTTGAGGCTTAGTAACCTTTCTTTTACAAATGTGGCTACCCTTGCATTTGGGGCATAGATATTCAGAATTCAGAGTTCATCTTGGTGTATTTTTCCTTTGATGAGTATGAAGTGTCCTTCTCTATCTCTTTTGATAACTTTTGGTTGAAAATCTATTTTTTTAGATATTATGATGGCTACTCCAGCTTGTTTCCAGCCTGTAAGTCTAAAGTAGTGTCTTAGTCAGGGTTTCTATTCCTGCACAAACATCATGACCAAGAAGCAAGTTGGGGAGGAAAGGGTTTATTCAGCTTACTTCCACATGGCTGTTGATCACCAGAGGAAGTCAGGACTGGAACTCAAGCAGGTCAGGAAGCAGGAGCTGACACAGAGGCCATGTTCCTTGCTGGCTTGCTTCCCCTGGCTTGCTCAGCCTGCTCTCTTATAGAACCCAAGACTTCCAGCCCAGGGATGGCACCACCCCTCTGATCACTAATTGAGAAAATGCCCCACAGCTGGATCTCATGGAGGCACTTCCCCAACTGAAGCTCACTTCTCTGTGATAACTCCAGCCTGTGTCAAGTTGACACACAAAACTAGCCATTACAAGTAATGTCTGTCTTTTTCACTGATGTGTATTTTCCTATATGCCACAAAATTATGGATCCTATTTACATATATTGTCTGTTAGCTTATGTCTTTTTATTGGGGAATTGAGTCCATTTATATTGAGAGATATAAGGGACCAAAGATTACTGGTTTCTCTTAGTTTTGCTGTTAGTGGTGGTATTGTGTTTGTTTGGTTCTTTTCTTTTGGGATTGTTGTGAGATGGTTAATTTCTTGGCTATTCTTGGATATAGTTTCTCTATTTGTGTTGAAGTTTTCTTTCTATTATTCTTTGTAGGGCTGGATTAGTAGAAAGATTATTTAAATTTGGTTTTGTTGTGGAATATCTTGGATTCTCCATCTACAGTGATTGAGAGTTTTGCTGGGTATAGTACTCTGGGTTGGCATTTCTGTTCTCTTAGGGTCTTCATGACATCTGTCTAAGATCTTCTGGCTTTAAAACTCTGTTGAGAAGTCTGGTGTAATTCTGATAGGTCTGCCTTTTTATGTTACCTGTACTTTTTCTCTTACTGCCTTTATTACTCTTTCTTTGTTCTGTGTTTTGATTATTATTTGATGGAAGGAATTTCTTTTCTGGTCCAATCTATTTGGTGTTCTGTCGGTCTCTTGTATGTTTATGGTCATCTCTTTCTTTAGGTTAGGGAAGTTTTCTTCTATGATTTTGTTGAAGATGTTTCCTGGCATTTTTGTATTGGGAATCTTATCTCCTGTTCCAATTAGTCTTAGGCTTTGTCTTTTCATTGTGTCCTGAACTTTCTGGATGTTTTGGGTTAGGAGCTTTTTGCACTTTGTATTTTCTTGACTATTGTGTCAATAACTTCTATGGTATCTTCTATGCCTGACATTTTCTCTTCTATCTCTTGTAATCTGTTGGTGATGCTTGCGTCTATAACTCCTGATCTCTTTCCTAGCTTTTCCATCTCCAGGGTTGTTTCCTTTTGCAATTTCTTTATTGTTTCCATTTTTAGATCCTGGATGGTTTTGTTCAACTCCTTTATCTCTTTGATTGTGTTTTTCTGTAATTCTTTAAGGGATTTATGTGTTTCGTCTTTAAAGGCTTCTACTTGTTTACCTGTGTTCTCCTGTATTTCTTTAAGGGAGTTATTTATGTCCCTCTTAAGGTCCTCTATTATCTTCATGAGATGGTATTTTGGGTTGGAGTGTTGCTTTTAAAGTGTGTTAGGGTATCCAGGACTTGCTGTGGTAGGAGAACTGGGTTCTGATGGTGCCAAGTGGCATTGGTTTCTGTTGCACTTGTTCTTATGCTTGCCTCTCACCAACTGTTTATCTTTAGGTGTTAACTGGCCTTGCTGTCTCTGATTGGATCCTGTCCCTTCTGTGAGCCTGTGAACCTAGTTGTGATGGAGGTCCTGAGAGTCAAGCTGGCTCTGGATGTGGGAGAGGTTCTGGAGTGCCAGCTCTGCCCGAGGCTAGGTTGTGTTATGGCAACTCTTATAAAGGAAGACATTTAACTGAGGCTGGCTTAAAGTTTCAGAGGTTTAGTTCATTATCATTATGCTGGGAAGCATTGTAGTATGCAGGCAGACATGGTGCTGGAGGAGCTGAGAATTCTACTTCTTGATCCATAGGCAGCAGGAGGAGACTACTACATTAGACTTAGCTTGATCAAGGTCTAAAAGACCTCAAAGCCTGCTTCCATAGTGAGATACTTCCTCAAACAAGCCCATACCTACTTCAACAAGACCATACCACCTAATGGTGCCATTTCCTCTGGGTCAAGCATTCGAACACATGAGTCCATGGGGGCCCTCACCCTCCAAACAGTTCATTCATTATACAAGCCATCCCCCAATCACCCAATCACCTTCTCTTCTGAGAAGTTGGAGGAAGCCCCTGGCTACAAATCCACCATGGCATATCAAGTCACTGCAGGACTACACATATATATTCTTACTGAGGCAAGAGGAGGCAGCCCAGAAGGGGGAACCAGATCTACAGGTAGGCAACAGAGCCACAGACTGCTCCTACTCAATTTTTGAGGGACCCTCATGAAGACAAATCAACACATCTACTACATATGTGCCAGCAGGAATCGGGGCTTTAGGTACAGTCATGGGGGCCATTCTTATTCAAGCCAGCACAATGAGATATACAATAAATTTATACAATGTTTTAATAACAAAAGAATATAAAAACATATGTTACTCAAACTATAACCATTAGAATATGGGATATCTATATCAGACAAAATAGACCTTAAAATAAACAGACAGGCAAGAGATTATTGGAGATAAAGAGGGGCATCATTTCATCCTACTGGTGCCACAGTGGTAAACATACCTTGGCAGTAATCAACAGCTCTCTAATTCAACTTAATACCCACTCAACGAGAGGAAGACCATGCCTTCCCCTAGAAAACTAGATAATTACCAGAGCCTTTGGAAGTCATGGATTTTGGAGATCTACAACTTTCCTAAACAAGCTTAGTTTAACATTCTAAATCAGTGGTATTTGACCCCGTGGGCCTGTGTACCAGAGGCTTTCCATGGACATCTCTGGCCTGGCCCTGATGGGAGAGTTCTTGCAAAGAGGAGAGAGTGTGATCAGGAAGTGGGAATCGCCTCTGTTGCCTCCACCGCTGCAGTTGGCTCCACCTCTGTCTCTGCCACTTGGTTACTCCTCACCGCTCTGCACTTAGTCTCATCTGACTGGGACAATGAGAAGCTGACTAGCTAGGGAGGGGTGCAACAAAGATTCGGGTGGCATTTTGAGAGAGCAGACCTCTTCCCAAGTGTTACCGCTCTTATGACAGAAGGTTTCAGATGTAGGAGTAGTTCTCACACACCTTTAATCCTTCCGGATAGGATTCTTATATACAGTTTTGTGAGTGGGTCAGGGTCTGACAGCAGGTACTTCTTTTTCATTGGCTTGGTCTGAGAGTTTGGGGAAACCTTATTTGCATGTGGGAGGGCTGCGGCTCCTACATGAATGATGGCCACACACCTCTCTGCGGGGACCTGTGGGGGGGGGCCAAGGGACATGGCTGAACACCTGGAGACCATCATTTGCTGGGTCTCTGGGGTTCTAAGCTTGAGCTCGACCGAGGACCAGGCTGCTGTCACAGCTCACCGTCCCACAAATCTTCCTAATGATGTGACCCTTTAATACAGTTCCTCCTTTAATACAGTTGTGATGACCCCCACCATAAAATAGTCTTTCTTGCTACTTTGTAACTGTAATTTTGCTACTGTTATGAGTCATAATGTAAATGTACGATCTGTAGGATATCTGATATGTGACCTCTGTGAAAGAGCTGGTTAGCCTCAAAGAGTTTGGGACCTACAGATTGAGAACTGCTGTTTTCAGTATTTATCTTTATACCTATAAGTAAGTATAGTTCTTATACCTCATCAAGGGAATTTCTTTTCAGAACTTACAGAAGCCATTACAGATAACTACAACTAATCAAATTACAAAGTTGTGGAGTCTAGTTCCAACAGATAAATCTACATTTCTAGTCCTGCAGCTAAGGCTCAGGAATCATTGCAGAAGAGGGGCCGAAAGATCGTTAGAGATAGAGGGTTAGGTAGTTTTCTATGATAATATGCCTCTTAGAAATGCTAGAGAAGCGAAACCCATGAAACCTCACCTACTGCAACAAGACCTGGACAGAGGACACCGACAGACATGCTAACACAAAATGGAGAAAGCTCACAAGGTCTCAGGCCTTTACAAAGAACTATAGGTTACTAAGAACACTGAGAGTAGAAGAAATAGTTTCCCCAGGAAATAACATAGCAATTAGTTATCAGATGGTCTTCTCTGAAAACATATACATACATGTATCATTACATAGACTGAGCAGATCATATGTATATAGTCAGGAAGCTGTACGTGTCTGTGACTGGCATGCACATGACACAAGACAAACATGCAGAAAAAAACTCTCATTTGCAAAAAATAAAATAAAAAATTAATCTTAAAAGAGTATTATAAAGAATTCTATAAGCAATTGTATTTCAATTAAAAAAAAACACATTAGAACCCAAAGGCTTATAATTAAAATCACAAATAACAAAAGAGAAGTCAGATAAACTGTCCTTTAAAATTATTTTCTCAGTTTCTGAGGTTTCCATAATGATGATGAAAATATGTACCAGTAAATTTTTAAGCTACTCTGAGCTCTCAGCAGATGGACATTCATCTCTGTGCCTGCCCAAGGGCTTGGATTCAAGAATGAAAGACTATATGCATACTCAACCTTTATGTTTTAATTTCCCTTAGCAAGCTCAATGGCTGGGCACTTCCAAACCTCCCCATGGCTAACACACCCATATTCCCGAGTTAATATTTGCTAAATCTATATTTCATCTCTGCTATCCCAGACCCAATCACGGGAGTGGCTCCTGGGGCATTGGCCATTGGCTCTTTATTAATGAGTCAAAAACCCAACTGACAGGGACCTGCAGCAGACATGCAAATTCTCATGTAAGCATAAATCAAAACTTCAACAAAAATATAATAATTAGGGCAATTGAAAACCCTTTAAATAGTCTATGCATAGTACTCTATATAGAACATTTGAGATAATGACAAGTGCTGGTGAGAACATGGAAAACTGGAACTTTTAGGTATGCATGTGGGACTGTAAGTGCTGTATCCACTCTAGAAAAGGTACTAGTTCCTCAAGAGCCCAAATACAGAATTATTATCAGATCAAGTAATTGCATTCACATTTGTGAGCATTCATTTAGACCCAGCAGTATCAATTAGGTGTATGCCCAAGAGATAGGAAATATCAACGAACACTAAGTTGCTGTAGTTATGTTAATCATAATAGTGAATAAGTAAAATACCAACTGATAAAAAGGAAAATAATTAAAATACTCACTAACTGATGAGAAGGTAAAACATTGTACATTTTTAAAAATGAAATGTTACTTGGTTATAAACCGAATGACACATTGGTAAATGTTGCAAGCTAAAGAAGCCAGTTATAAAGCACATACATTTATTTATTCATGAAATGGCCAAGATATGTAAATTTATTGAGACTGAAAGATTAGTGGTATCTTTAGAGTTGGGGTTTGGGAAGAAGGATTAGGGTTAACTTAGTTTTATGATTAATCTCCCCTCTCCCAAGGCTCTAAACTTTTGATAATGATTTCATTTTGTGGCTATATTAAAAACCATTGAGTTGTACACTTTAAAAAAAAATGGGCGAATGGAAAAATATATGAAGTCCATATCAAGGTTTAAAAAAGTAAATTAAAAAATTTATTTTAAATCATCTTAAAAGTTTGGTAGTGAGCCATTAACAGCTTAGCCATATCTCCAGCCCATTAGCTTAGCAATTCTTAGTGATAATGTTAGTCTGGTGGAATGAAAGGCATGGGTTAGTTGAAAAGATAATCAAAGAGAGGTCTACAGATTGGCCTGGTCACACTTTAACAAATAATTAGGGAAATGTTCATTCATTCATTCATTCATTCATCCTTTTAATATTTATTTATTGCTCAACTGATGTCTGGTGTTTGTTAAGAGTCTGCTATGCCTATGTAATCACTAGGTCAGCAGGCTGTACCCAGAGCAATCCTGCACAGTTCTTTCAGACTGGGACTAACAGAATTAGAGAATTTAGCATGGAAAAGTACTTTTGGGCTTTACTGATACTAGATACCTCATTTCACAACTGGTTAAATCATACAAATGGGTACTTCAAGGTGCATTGTCACAGTGGAATAAAGCTGCTTTCTGATTTCAGCCTGAGTAATAATGCATTTTATATCACATTTTAATGCACATATATACACAAATGGCTGTATTTGGGTATGTGTATGGAGGTACTCATACGTTTGGGGAAAGAGTAGGCTTGGGTATTTTCCTGCATCACTGTCTACCTTACTCTGTTGAGACACACTCTATCACTGAACAGAGAACTACCATTTTTTTCTACCAGATTATCAGCCAGTAAGCCTTAGAGAGCCCCGTGTCTCCATTTCTACTCTAGCAGTAGGACTGCAAGTGCACAGGCCATGTCTGGCTTTCTAACATGGTTGCTGGAGATTCAAGCTTGGGTCTTCCTACTTGAGCAGTAAGTACTCTCCATGCTGAGCCAACTCCTCAGCATGGAATAAAGTATTTTAACATTGACATCCAGCCTGTATTTTGGGCAAATGGAGTCACAGAGGAAATCACTCAGAAGAGTGGATATATGGGCTCGTTACTCTGCTCATGACAATTAGATACTCTACCTGACTGTGTGGATGGACTTGTTACTCTGGACATTTGCATAAATGTGTGCATATGAGAATGTGTGTGTGGGAGGTGTGGTGATGAGAGAGAGAGTATTTGCGACATAGTCAATAGTAAAGGAAGAATATGAAAATTGGCATAAAGTTCACAAATTCATCTCACTTTCCAAATAGTAGCTATGGTTTATGTGCACAGGGATGAACAGGGCCGTGGATATTTGTTCCCATAGCCAATTGAAGCCACATGTCTCTTACACTTATGTATTAAATTGCTATGCTGAAAATAGATACTTCTCATTTATTTTGGCTCTTCATCCTCTCTGGTTCAGCATCTAAACCTGTAGTAAAAGGTCAAGGGAATATTTAGTTCTCCATCCTGTGTGTGGTGCAGAGAAAGAGGCTGTCTTTACTGCAGATGTTGAAAATGCCAGTGTTTTCCTTTTCTAACTTTCTTTACAGTCACATGAAATCAGGAGTACCTACATCACAATTTGATTTAGGAGCCAGGATTGAGAAAAGGAATAATACTAACTTCTTCTTTATAGCTCATCAGCTGAACCTGTTTCTTCAATAGATTGCACGCTAGATGAGAAAACTGAAATAGCTACTCAACCTCAGTGGTCCATTGATGGAGAAATTCTTGACCATACCTTAATGGATTTCTTACTCCAGAAGACACTTCTGTTGTTTGTTGTTTCTGACTTATAGAAACCCAGAGTGGGCTGTGTAAGAATTGAGCAAACAGGAACACCTCATAAAAATACCGAGGAGGTAGGAATGTCCATTAAGCCTAAAGACAGAGAGCTTCAGGAGGGTTTACTGAACAAACATCCATCCCCATGAGATGCCCTAATTGCGGGCAGTAATGCCCGGTTCCAGGAAATGTCCTACATGCAACATGTATCTCCTCCTCTCCTGGAGGAGAAAGGTCAATGGAAACAAAGAACTGTGAAGTCAACAAAGTCATTCTTTCTCCTTCATCTTGACTCAAATTCCACCATATTGGAACAGCCACTAACAACCCTAACAATTGCAAATACAATCTTGTCATATGTTTAGTGTGTGGAGAATCACTTTAACATTTGTTAAAAACATAAGCAGTCAACACATAGAACATGAAAAAAAGATGATAGCTACATCAGAATTGTCTGACTAATATAAAAATGGACAATTATCTTTTGAGTAGGGGAAGGCTATTGACTTTTTTGAGTGAATTTTATATCCAGCTACTTTGCTGAAGTTGTTTATCAGCTGAAGGAGTCCTCTGGTAGAATTTTTGGGATCACTTAAGTATACTATCATATCGTCTGCAAATAATGATATTTTGACTTCTTCTTTTCCATTTTGTCTTCCTTTGACCTCCTTTTGTTGTCTAATTGCTCTGGCTGGGACTTTAAGTACTTTATTGACTAGACAGGAAAAAAGTGAGCCACTTGTCTAGTGCCTGATTTTAGTGGGATTGTTCCAGTTTCTTTCCACTTACTTTGGTGTTGGTTACTGGTTTGCTGTATATTGCTTTTACTATGTTTAGGTATGGGCCTTGAATTCCTGTTCTTTCCAAGAGTTTTAACATGAAGGGATGTTGAGTTTTGTCAAATGTTTTCTCAGCATCTAATGAGATGATCATGCGTGTTTTTTTTCTTTGAATTTGTTTGTATAGTGGATTATGTTGATGGGTTTCTGTATATTGAAACATTTCTACATCCTTGGGATGAAGCCCAAAAGATGCTCCCATATAAAACAAGGACACATGCTTTACTATGTTCATAGCAGCCTTATTTATAATAGCTAGAAGCTAGAAACATCCCAGATGTCCCTTAACAGAAAAGTGGGTACAGAAAATGTGGTACATTTACACAATGGAGTACTGCTCAGCTATTAAAACAATGACTTAATGAAATTCGCAGGCAAATGGATTGAACTAGAAAATATCAGCCTATGTGAGGTAACCCAAAAGAATATACATGGTATGTATTCACTCATAAGTGGATATTAGGAAAAAAGCTCAGAATACTCATGATACAGACCATATGAAGTTCAAGAAGAAGGAAGACCAAAGTATGGATACTTCAATACTACTTAGAAGGGGGAACAAAATTATCACTGGAGGTAGAGGGTTGGAAGGTTGGGAGGAATAGAAGAGGGGGAGAGAAAAAAAAAAGGTGGGCAGGATCAAGTGTGGGTGGTAATGGAGGAGATGTACAGAAGGTCAGGAAATTGAACAGAGGTGTGTAGCAATGGGGGACGAGGAGCTGGGGGTAGGCAATAGAAAGTCCCAGACACCAGGAAATTAAGAGGATCCAAGGATCCAAGGATCCAAGGATCCAACAGGGATGACATCAGCTGAAATATCCAAAAAGGGGAGAGAGAACCTGTAGAGACTGTACAGAGAGGTTAGATATGGCCCTCGGTTGAGGGATGGGGCCACCCACCCTTCTCAAAAATTTTAACCCAGAATTGCTCCTGTCTAAAGGAAAAACAGGGACAAAGAGTGGAGCAGAGACAGAAGGAAAGGCTATCCAGAGACTTCCCTACCAGGGGATCCATCCCATATGCAGCTACCAAACCTAGTCATTATTGCTAATGCCAAGAAGTGCTTGCTGACAGGCGCCTGATACAACTCTCTCCTGAGAGGCTTTGCCAGAACCTTACCAATACAGAGGTGGATGCTTGCAGCTAACCATGGGACTGAGCACAGAGAGCCCAATGAAGGAGTTAGAGGAAGGACTGAAGGAGCTAAAGGGGTTTGCAACCTCATAGGAAGACAATACCAACCAACCAGACACTCCAGAGCTCCCAGAGACTAAACCACCAACCAAAGAATACACATGGAGGGACCCATGGCTTCAGCTGCATATGTAGCAGAGGATGGTCTTATCTGGCATCAATGGGAGGAGAGGCCCTTGGTCCTGTGAAGGCTTGATGCCCCAGTGTAGGGGAATGCCAGGGCAGTGAGGTGATAGTGGGTGGATGGGTAGAGGAGCACCCTCATAGAAGCAGCGGGGAGGGAGTGGGATAGGGACCTCGTGGAGGGGAAACTGTGAAGGGGGATAATATTTGAAATGTAAATAAGTAAAATAATCAATAAAAAATGAAAAAATATAGAAAAGTACAATTATACCATGATGATTTAGTTTTTAAATGTCCATTTATAACTGAGGAAATTATAACCGCCCCAAAGACACATTAGGATAGAAAAATATATCTTGCCTTAATCCTCTTTTCTGTAAAACAATGTTGCCAATAGCAGAAGTCAATCCTAGACTTTTCTTGATAACCGGAAGCACTGCCAACAACTGCTTATACCATCCTGAAAAAATAGGAAGAAAATTATATCATAGTCTTTCACTGGCCAGAGACTAAGTCAACTGGTGCCATTTGGAATGACAGCTTTTGTGGCTACAGAATTCACAAAAAACTGACATAAATCCAGAAAAAGATGGGAGGGAGTTGTTGTCACGACTCACGATCAGATCACACACCTTGGGGTAACTGTGGCTGACTCATTATTATTATTATTAGATATGTTCTTTATTTAATTTCAAATTTTATCCATTTCCTTCTTAAAGGTGCATTCCTCATGGAATACAGGCAGGATTTAGGAGGATTTGGAAAGGTGACCTAATGAATATGGTTTACACTAGCTGGCATCTATCTGTCTGTTTTTCTTACTGTAAAAAATGTGTCTCTGTGGCGTTGGAAGGATGGCTCAGTTAATGTAGCACCTGTCTTGCAACCCTAAAGAGTTGGGTTTGAGCTGGCCATGGTCATACACACTTTGAATCCTAGTACAGGGAATGTGGCTGACAGGTGAACCAACCTTGCTAACTGGGAGACATTATCTCAAAAAACAAAGAAACAAAACAAAAGGTGTATGTCAACTGGGGAATGACAAGTAAGGTTTTTCTCTGAGTACTTCTCTCTCTCCTCATGCCCTTTCCTTTACAGAACAAAAAATTGCTACTGTTTAGTAAGAGTATTGGAATGATGGAGCTGCCATTTAAAGTCTATATAGTGAAAAATAAGTACTGACTGTCCAACAGAGAGGGAAAATGGTATATATAAAATAATTATATATAAAGATAAAATTAAATGTATTAGATACATTTAACAATTTATTTTCTGTAATTATAAGGTCACGGTCAGGCTGAAGACAAATCACATATTTGGCTGCAAAAGTCTGACGATTGTTGTGAGAAAGAAGATAAACTATGCAATTCAAAATCCAGAAGACAGAAGTATCTGGTGCTCAGGAGATAGGCAGCTATCCCACAGCCAAGATCAGAGAGAGGCACCTATCTCCAGGACGGAGTGGAATAACGTGATGCAATGGACCATACCCTTAATAAGTGTGGTAATGGAGTGTGTTGTACTTTTTCACTTAATGCTTTCCAACATACTGCACTGTGCCAAAGCACCATTCAGTTGCGCTGAGTGGAATTTGATCACTGAAGTAACTAGGTTGTATCATTCAAATAACAGGGTGATTTGATCACAGGCCACAGTTACTATGCCATGCCTACCTAAACCAGAGATGGGTGAAGTATGATAACCAGGGTGGTTATCATACATTTGGAGTTACAGAGGCCTGAATGCTTTTCTGGCTATCATTCTTCAGTTGGTCAAAATTTTTGTGGAGCCCACCAGGCATATAAAAAGCCTCTGGAACCAATTTGATCTTAACTTCAATTTTTCTCTTCTCTTCTCTTCTCTTCTCTTCTCTTCTCTTCTCTTCTCTT
>JADRCD010199458.1:18926-29384 GCA_019843815.1 Montemys delectorum | reverse complement strand
CTTCTCTTCTCTTCTCTTCTCTTCTCTTCTCTTCTCTTCTCTTCTCTGCTCCAAATTGTCCATTTATATAATCTGGCCTCAGTCAGGATCATTTTAGGAACATTATATTGTGTGTGTGTGTATGTGTGTGTGTGTGTTGTATGTACATAGGTTATATGAATATGTGCTTGTTGTGTGTATGTTTGTACAAGTAGAGGTCAGAGTAGGACAGCAGGGGACTTCTGTCAGTTTCTGTCTCATTCCCTTGGGACAGAGTCTCTCATTAAGTGAGAAGCTTGACATTTTGATGTCTTAGACCAATGAACTCTTGGCATCTGTCTGTCTCTGCTCCCCAGTGTTGGGTTTGGAATTACAAGTGCTTGCAGCTGTGCCAGGTGTTTTTATGGATGCTTGGAATATGAACTCAGGTCTTTATACTTGCAGAGTTAAATGGTCTTACCCACTGAGCAATCATCCCAGCCCCTTCAAACAGTTTTGGGTTGTATTTAAAATCTTAACAGTTTGAACCTTTACTAGCGATTGATGAGAAGTATATACCACCATTAGCCATGTGTTTTCTATTAATATTTATAAATTCCCTAGGAAATTTAAATTTTACTCAAAATTTTATTTCTTGAAATGTTAGATTTTGGATCAGACTTCAAGAAACAAAAAAATCAAAGTTAAAATGTTTTTGAAAATTCGAACCCGCATGGCATTTTATTTATGTTCTGTGTGGCAGGAAAATGTTTTTCCTTGGATAAATAGACATTTCAGCCTAAAGTTTTTTTGTGTACTTTAATATTGATCACATTCTTATTTATTCTTGATTTTCTTTTAAAGAATTTTTTATGGTCAATCTACTGAGCAGCATGCTAGCCAGAAGGGGTTCCCTTGCTTTCAGATATTTTTATGACCCTGTGTTTTTCTCTCCTTTCTTTATTTTCATGGATTTTAGAGTCATTTCATTTAGAAAGCCCCTTTGGAGCCTAATGCAATCATAAATTTAAATTCCAATTGTCCCAGGCACACCATTAACGTGAAGAAACTGCAGATAATTTCTAAGGAAAAGTTGGTTTTAGTTTTGAGTTTTCCTTTACTGGAATTCTAGTATGGTGAGATGCTAGGCTGAAAACCGTCTTAGGTCAACTGTAGGAGTGACACACTTTGTAGACTTCCTTGCAGGTTTTTTTCCCAGTTTTTTTATTAGATATTTTCTTTATTTACATTTTGAATGATATTCCCTTTCCTGATTTCCCTCCGGAAAAAAAAAAAACAAAACCCTGTTCCCTCCCCCCTCCCCCTGCTCACCAACCCACCCTCTCCACCTTCCTGGCCCTGGCATTCCCCTACATTGGGGCATAGAGCCTTCACAGGACAAGTGCCTCGCCTCCCATTGATGACCGACTAGAAACTCAAGAAGAAGGAAGACCAATATGTGCATACTTCCATACTTCGATCCTTAGAAGGGAGAACAAAATACCCATTGAAGGAGTTACAGAGACAAAGTATGGAGCAGAGACTGAAGGAAGGACAATTCAGAGACTGCTCCACCTGGGAATCCTTCCTATATTCAATCATCAAACCCAGACACTATTGTGGATGCCAGCAAGTGCTGGCTGACAGGAACCTGAGATAGCTGTCTTCCTTGCAGTTTTGGTGAAGCTGGTAGACTTCCTTTGGGTCACTGGAAGAAGAAAGAGTAGTTAAAGTAGTGGATTTTTCAATGTGTCTCAGGATGTCCACGTAAGAATACCACTGGGATGATGGCTGGAGCTGCAAGAGAGGGTGTCCACAAATAAACTGATCATTTTGGAAAATGCTGTAGAAAATTTCATATTTATCATTGAAGTTTTGTTTTTTTTTCTCTCTGCAGTGTAGTGACCAGTATCAGGGATGATCGACATGGGACCTTAAGAAAGGTGACGTAAACCTGTACTGGGGAAAGCCTACCAACACAAACACAAAAAACCTGGCCCCTGGGGGCCTCTGGAAAGGCAAGAGAGTGCACACTCTGCCAAAGCTTACAGACTGAGATTGGATTTCAGCTGGCTTTCCAGGATATTCGAGCCCAGTCATGAAGAGACATGGGCTGTGGCTCAGGTAGAAGGCATGAGAAGATATTTTAATTCATGATTAACCATTTGATCCAAAACTATGAAAACTGGGCAACGTAGGAAATATAAATTCATGGGAAATCCTCACATAAACATTCCGGTATCTGCTTTGTTGAGGTAGGATGTTCTGGGCATTATTCTATTTGCACTGCCATAGGTTACTGACTGAGGCAAGCAAGGCCAACATGCTTACCAACAATATAAAGAAAAACAGCATACTTCTCTTGTAACATTTGACAGAAAAGAAAAATCAACTTCATTATTGAAATAACTGTTACAAAGTTGGAGATGAGACAGAATTCCTTTCTAGATAATATTTTGAAAAGAAGAACTCCCTAATTCCCTGATTTCTATATTCTATAAACTGAGGGAGAAATAATTTGAGGCCATTGGGAAGTAACTTTAGATTTTTTATTCTTAGGTAATTATACTTAAATTTTGCCAAGCCATTAAAATTTCATAATATGTACACATTTTACAAATGTGTGTGTATATTGTGTACATGGGTATGGCTCAAATGTTATTTTTTAGCCTCTATTTCCTTTTTTTTCTTTTTTGAGACAAAGTCTTCATTGGCCTGGAACTTACCAAGTAGTCTAAATATCTGATATTACTACCTCGCAGCACTCCACTTGTCTCCATCTTCCCAGCACTGAGATTGTAAGCACATGGCAATAGGTCATGTCTGTTTTATTTTATTGCTTTTAGTTTTTTAGTTCTTTGGGAATTTTACACATTGTATTTTGTCCATGTTAATCCTCCTTTCCCATATCCTCCCAAAGCCATCCCCCATCACATACTCACCAACTCTATGCCATCAAGTTTTAAGAGCTCACTGGATCCTATCCGTGCTGCTTATATACTGTTGAGTTTGTGGCCCTCACAGGAGCATGTTGGAAAGCTAATTCTCCCTTTACTGCCACCCATTAACTACCCAGATCTCCTGAGCTGTGGGCGGGGCTTCCTGACCACCTCACTTCCCTACTTAATGCTAAGACTTTTTTTTTTTATGGTTTAAGCTTGTACCAGTCTTGTGTATTTTGTCACAACACTTTGAGTTCACGTGTGCAGTTGCCCTGTTCTGTCCAGAGAACACTGTTTAGTTTAGTTGTTCACTGCCTCTGGATCTTTACAGTCTGAACATTGGAAGGGATGATCTGAGTTCCTCACAGTTGGTGGATCAGTGGTTCTTTGTGCCCGCTCCAATCTCCACCTCTTGTTTTAGTAACCATGGATCTTGCTCTATCACTATTGGAACGGTTTGTGTGTGATGTTTCTCTCTGCTGGTTCATTTCCTAGATAGCAGCACTGTTTGGAAAGGTTGTGGGACCCTTAGGATGTAAAGTCTTGCTGGAGGAGACAGGTAAAGGCAGGTGAATGTTGAGGCCCCTCTTCCTATTAGCTTTCCATTTCCTGACAGCCAAAGCTACATGACCTTTCCCTTCTCCTGCCATGCCTTCCCCACTATTATGGAATGTATTTCTTTGAACTGTAACTAATAAGATCTTTCTCAGGAATTTTGTCACAGAAACAAACAACAGATTTTACTTATCTTTTTCAGTCAGCAATTTCAAATAGATATATTCACTGGGGCTGGGCCCCTTGATCTGTTGATCTCTGCATTGTGCCCTATTATGGTTTTCTGTGATGGTCTTTTCCTTTTCTTTGTTTCTTCCTTTGTTTCTTTCTTTCTCTTTGCTGAGGAATAGTATCTATGCCTATCTGTGGTTATAAAATTATAATTACAACAACAACAATAATAATAATGATTATTATTATTATTTTGTTTTTTTTGAGACAATGTTTCTTTGTGTAGCCCTGGATGTCCTGGAGCTTGCTTTCTAGATCGAACTGGTCCTGAACTCAAAGATCTGCCTACCTCACTGCCTTGGGAAGTGGGCCTTGTTTCTTGTACCAAGCATGATTTCTCTTCTCTTAAGAGGGCTCTAAGTCCAACTAGACAGCTGTTGTTTACCACCACCTCATACATGCTATTTAATAAAGCCTTTACAGCTATCTTGTCATGGTAGTCACTGTTGTGGTTCATAGGTATCACAGCTGAATAGGTCTATTAATTACTCCTGCATCTATGGTTCATGGGACATCATGGAAGAAAGAATGGGAAAATGCTTTCACAGGAAATCTTCTGAGAAACAGTTTCTCCTAGAAATAGCTACATGTATGTGACCTGAACAATGGTAATGTCAATAGACATGGAACGATGGGATAGAGAAAATCTCATGAGGTTTCACACCTCGATAAAGAACCAAAGCTAACAGTGGTTATTGGAGTGGGAGAATTAGTCTGTACTGGGATGAGCTCTCTAGTTAGTTATAAAGTACAAAGTGATCTGCCCAGAAATCATATGATACCACCAACAGAAATAGACTCAGCAGGTTGTATTTATGTATTTGTACGTTCTTATACAAACATGAGTGGGGATATATTGCCAGGCAGGTAATCGTTACAGTTATCAAGATTTGTATATTTGGGTGCAAAGTCTAGTTTCATCCTTTATTAGCTGATGATCATGGCCAATTGTCTAAAGTTAATTTAAACCTCAGTTTTCTTGTTGAAAGTTAGATATGAACTTAGACCCTACAGGATTGTGGTGAGGTTCACGCAAAATAGGTGCGTAGGTGCAGTCATTCAGCTATGTTGCCAGATAGCTAATGTTTCTATGGCTACATTAACCTTCGGCGCCACTTTTTGTTGTTGTTGTTGTTGTTCAAGTGTAAAATTTCAAGGTCAGTTAAACAAATTTGTCAAGTAGCAAGATATGACTTCTTAAGTTACATGGAAGGGTAAAAACCAGATTGATATAATTTTTAGAGCTCAGAGCTGAAAAAATTGCTACAGTCTTTGTTTAAGCACTCTGCTGTGCTGTCTCCATTAGCCCCAGTGAACTAGGGTCCCGGAGGAAAGCTTACTACTGTTATTCTGCTGAGCAAGCATAGCAATCAAACAGCTCCTCCTGACACATCGCTATACCCATGGATCGGTGTATCCCTCAGTCCTCACTGAAGAAGTAGCTTCTTCCAGTAGACGTGCCACTGCCCAGAGAACCACGACGAGACGGTACACTCAGCTCTGAATGAGATGTTCTCATCACATCCTTCTCTCAAATCTCAGGAATCTACATGGAGGAGAGGTACCAAGCATCTAAGAGTCGGAGGTAGTGGATGACCCCAAGGAAACAATGTCTTCCAGATCGAACAGGCATGATATGCATGCGAACGCACAGAGATTGTGACAGCATGCAAAAAAAAAAATTCTTTACAGGTTCAAACAGAAAAAGCAAAACTCCCAGTAGTGATAAGGGGAAGTGGACACAAGGTCCCAGACCTAACCAATAAATTAGTGGCTACAGATAGTTTTAGAAAGAGAAAAGAAATTAGTTTTCTTTAATGGAGTGACAATGGGTCTATCAACACACTTCAGGGCAGGCCTTATGCTCAAAACTAGTTGGCCAATACAAAATGGACTCCATGGCTGATATTTATTTTTGCCCTTTCGTTTTGTTTGGTTCTAAGATGTTTAAGAGAAAGAAAGAACATGGAATTAGGTGAATAGGGGGAAGATCGAGGTAGAGTGTAGTTAAAGAAAATATGATAAAAAATGCATTGTTTAAAGGAATGGAGCATGGGGAATCTTGCTCGAGAGGGGAAGGAAAGATTGAAGAAGCCCGAGGGGTCAAGTTTAAAAGAATGGAGCATGGGGAATCTTGCTCGAGAGGGGAAGAAAGGATTGAAGAAGCCAGAGGGGTCAAGAGTATCACAAGAAAAATCTACAGAATCAACTAACCTGAGCCCGTAGGGGCTAACAGAGACTCAACTACCAACCAGAGAGCATGCACGTCACTGACCTTGGCCCTCTGTGCACAATGTGACCGTTGTGCTGCTGGGTCTTATGTGAGGCTCCTAAAGCAGGAAGGAGCTATCTCTCACTTTGTTGTCTGCCTTTGGATCCCTTTCCCTTAGCTGGGCTGCCTTGTCTAGCCTCAATAGTAGAAGATTCACCTAGTCTCACTACAACTTGATGTGGCCGAACTGGTTGATATCCACAGGAAGCCTCCCCTTTTCAGAGGAGAAGGGAGGAAGGATAGATGGGGTGGAGAGGGTGAGGTGAGACGGAGAGACTAGGAAGAGGGAGGGATGGGAAGCTGTGATTGGGATGTAAAATAAATAAATAACTTAAAAATTCTTTCTACAATGAGAAGACACACTATTATTGTTGATTTCCTGATGTTCCTATTTATTATCAACTATAAACTTGGTTTGATATTTATTTATTTTTATAAATGTAAAATATTTACAATTTGAATAAGTTAATTTATTACTTTCTATTTATAGTTGAAGAAATCAAAGCATATCTGGTTGAAGATGCTATTGGGATTAAACATCAATATCTCTTGAATTGAAGACCATTCCTTAATGCTGTCTGATCTCGGACCTGGAACTTTAGTAGTCTTCCAAGGGCTGCTTTAAGATTAATTTCAATTTACTTCTTTTACAAGAATTCTAATGAAGTATCAAGCGTAGATATAAAAGATATAACCATAAAAAATCCAAGAAGAATTAATATCAAAATACTTAGTATATATATTCATAGACTTGCATTATTTCATTTAATTACTCAGTTGGTTCAGTTGTCATAGCATTACCAAAAATCTAGCTCCTTCCATGTTAAATTGACGTTCGTGTGAACTCATATTTTCCAAATGTTATGAATGAATCTTTTATTCCACTACATGAGCTATTCTTTGTGCATGCCCATAATTCTGGGTGTATTAGTTGATATTAATGCTCTCTGAAAATATTTACAAATAACTTTATTTAGACTAAATTATGCTATTTAGAACTTAGGAATCTGGATTATTGCTTAAAATTACATGCCATCTCCTCTCCTCCCTTCCTCCTTCCTTTCCTCCCTGGCTTTTCTCCTTCCTTCCTTCCACCTTCCTCCTTAGGATATTTATTTAGCATTTACAGCATCGGGCAAAGTTCCAGAGGTCAGAACTACAGTGGTGAAAAAAATACCAAGGAACCTGACCTCATAGAGCAAAGTGGAACCTAACCTCACAGAGCAAAGTGCCAACGGCAAAGAAAGGTGTGCAGTACACAGATGCAATAAAATGGATCCATGTTTTAAGTAGGGAACACTGACAGTTAAACTTCTCAGGGGGACATTGCAATTTGTGATTTTTTTTTTTAAAACAACAGTCACAAAGTGAGTTTTAGCAGACTACCTGGAGGTAACATGATTGATAGTCTACATTTCTCCTTTCATTTTTGACCTTAGACACCATTATTATAATCTCTTAGATCCTTTTCATTCCTCCCTCATTTTTCTTTCCATCAACCTGTCTCTATGCTATTATTTGGTTGCATAGAAGTTGCTTTTGTTTCTCTTTACCATTTCAGCTCTTATTGATATTTCCTCACATGGAATGTTGCTTTTTAAAAACCAGAAAGTAGTTATAAATTTAGTAAGGGGGGATATTTGTATCTCAGATACGAACAAAAGCATATACACTTACAATATGGCTCCTCACTTGGTCATGTTACTAACTTCTGTGAGCTAGCCTACATCTATTTTTTCTAGAGTCAAAAAGATATTAGAAACTTTACCCATATATACTAGCAAATGAACATTTTGCTTAACCTCAGCAGCCACTGTTTGGAGTCTGTGTCTTTTCTGGCTCCCACCTGGTACCTGAAAAACATGGTTTCTATAGGTGAATAGATTTTTATTTGTTAATTTATATTTCTTTTTCAGGAACAGTGGGTTCTGAATTTTATTCTCAGAAAGTCACCAACAGAGCAAAACTCACTCAGTTAAAATCATTTGGTACCAAACATCTCAGTACATCACAATTGTACTTTCCTGGAGAAGGTGGGTTTATGTGGAGGAGATATAGGGAGGGGAACAATTTTAGGGATTATTTATTCAGGCTCAAGATTTTGAGTTTTTTCATCTTCTCTCTACTTTGCTATTTGGCTAGTCCAAGGCTCAGTGAAAAAAAATTGTATGGACTTACCACTTAGATCTTGGTAGTGTGGACAGGCTGTCACAGATGCAGCTAGACAGAGCTTCAAGGAAGAAAGCAATCCTACCCTTCTGCATGAGAGCATTAGATAAGGAATTGTTTGCATTCTTCTACTCAATTCCTACTTGATAGTCCTGGAAATTTTTTCTTCTATGTGTCTCTGTAAATATGAATGGTACTGGTGAGTCACCAGTTCCAATTCTTCAAGCTTACGAACAGTCTGTGCTGTTGCCTTCTGCACTTAAAAACAACAGTCAAGCCACACTTAGATCCAGTTAGTCTTTCTAAATGTTCCTATATAAAGAGGACCATGCACATTCAACTTCAAGATCAAATCTCTTCCCCAGGTTTACTGAGCAAACTGATTCTACTTTGCTCTTGAATTTCCTGGTCAGCTTGTACATAACTACCAAAGATGACTCAACTTAGAAAAGACTCTATTTGCTAATCTAGCCACTGATCCTTAATTTTTATTTTAAAAGAAATAGAATTTTTCTTTTCCTGAAACCGAATCACAGAAGGGAGATTAGCTCTTCTGGTCTTTAGCAAGGTGAGTGATAATCTCCTCTATGTGTGTCTGTATTACATTATGGTCAGCCCTTCAGTTGACTGTGCTAATAAATTCAGTGCTCCTGAAAATCGGACTTTATAATAGGTATTATAGGGCAATGGGAAAGAACTGGTGGATGACTAGATTAAAAAGAATCTTCTATGAAGTGAATCTGCACGATATAAAGCAGACAATTGCACAGTGGACAATGGTTTGTATATCCAAGTTGAGTTGGGAATATTATGGAGTTGGAATTGTATCCTGAGATACCTGCCCAATGATGATACCTAAATATGACCTTAAAGTAAGGTTCAGGAAACAACTAACCATACAAGGATGACTTCAGAACTATGCCTTGAGGAGAGTGAGGCACACCCTGTTAATTCATCTTTCTCCCACAGTAGATTATTGCATAGAGTTAGAAGTATTCTGAAAGAACTTGTTGCCTGAGAAAATATCCAAGTTTCTTCTCTCTTATGAGTAGACGATCCTAAGGTTATTAGGTCAAAAGATTTCTTATTTCAAGTCAAGAATTTTCTGAGATTCATGGTTGACAGAGTATGTGACATGGGGCATGTGAGTTAGTTTTTCCATTCCTTACTCTTTTCCCTGTGAAGTGCACATGGGAACCCTGTACACATGAGCAAGTAAAATTGCAGTATTTCAATATCACCCGTATATCCAAAATCTTACCAGTAAAATTTCTCTCAATTAAAGTGGACAGTAGCATAATAGCTATAGGATATCTGAGTAGCTATTTAATTTGTTATGGAATGAATTATGTTTCAAATGCCTATGTTATACAAGTACATTAAAATCACACTTTTTCTAATAATATGACTCTATGTAAGGTTCACCATTACTAATACATGGAGATATTGTATGCATGTGTGATCTGGAATCTCTCAGCCAAAGGCTGGGAAATATCATTACTGAAAAAGAATCTCACCTTGGGAATGAGAGAAGTCAGTGTGTTTGGGAATAGATTCAACATTTAAACATGGGTTCGGGCAAGACAGCCTTCATTTTGTAATCCTCTAAAAAGGCTCCAAGTGAAGTAGATAATTCGTTTGTCCTGCAGAAAGCCTACTCAGGTTACTCTCTTTGTGTGAAAGATAGTTCCAAGGCTCACTTGAGCTTCGACATGCTCCATCATCTAAGTGGGACTGAGTCAAATGGAATGAGCGGAGGCTGAATGGGAGGAGAGCTTTGTTTGGGGACAGCTCCTGCTTCTAGGAAAGTTAATTAGGAAGTGAAAACTTAAGCAGTTGATAATGTTCATTGTTGGCTACTGAGGCATGGTGACAAATAGCCCTGAAAGGTCTTTACTTTCTTTTATAAACAGAAAGGTAAGGGATTGCACAAAAAGGCACCAGTGAAGATCTGCTTTCCATCAGGGGCTAAGCACACAGTAAACAACAGAAATAACTTGTTTTAATAAAGCATGGTGTTGAAACTCTTATCAACAAGTCTTTCCTACCAGCTTCAAAAGGTATATTTGGATAAGAGAAACATTTGCCCAAAAGGACATGGCTTGAAATTTTCTTCATGTTAAGGTCAAGAGACTTGAAGGAAAGTGGATATATATAATCACAGATTAATTCTCATTAGGCCAAGCAATTGTAATCAAATATTATCTCTTCTTACTTGAAGGTAGATATAGTTATTTGTGTGTGTGTGTGTGTGTGTGTGTGTGTGTGTGTGTGTGAGAGAGAGAGAGAGAGAGAGAGAGAGAGAGAGAGAGAGAGAGAGAGAGAGAGAGA
>JADRCD010199458.1:0-18916 GCA_019843815.1 Montemys delectorum | reverse complement strand
AGAGAGAGAGAGAGAGAGAGAGAGAGAGAGAGAGAGAGAGAGAGAGAAATAACTCTGAAAAAATGTCTTATCTGGAATAGTTGAACAAATTCTGCTGTTTTAAAAACCCATCTATTTGTACTTCTGGGAAAAACTGTACTGGTTTCATAGAAATTTCTTCAAATTGCAAAAGTGTATACTGAGAAATTATGAAAAGAATGAATTGATAGTGTGTAAAGCCAGACCCAGGGACTCAAGAGAGTGGGAAGGGAAACTTCAGAAGCAAAACTGGGCAGTACATGCAGATTTGCAATGAAAGAGGAGGGAAGGTGAGCATTGCAGAGATGTCTCAGTAAGGTATGTGCCACAAAGGTAATGACCAGAGATTGATTTCCCACACTCAGGCTTCTCTTCTTTTGGTCAGGTGATAGGTTAGGAAAGAAGGAGGAAGAATTCTCAAAAAATCTGAGGCCTTTTCCCAGGAGGGACATCTCTCTCTTTTGCTTTATTTTACTTGTTTGCATATTGTATTAAATTTTAAATGGAATAGGAAAGTAACACAGAAAAAGGTAGGTACTTGAGAATTATTCCTTTTACACTTTCCATGGCCCCATGCTAAAGTTGACACCTTGACAGCCCCATTTTCTTGAACCCCAAACCTTGCTTGCCTATAAGTCTGATATCTGGGGATGGCTCCTGCTGTACCAGATATGAGAAAGAATGCAACACTGATCCTAAATCTGTGGCTATACCATGTGTCTCAATTTTTTCTCACTCTCTTTGTATGACAAGTAGTAGGTGAAATCTACCCTTGCCTGCATGGGCTACATGAACTCAAGGAAGAAATGGAAGGACATTACAGAAGGGAATCCAAGAAGCAAGATATTTTTTAAAAATAGAATTAGACTTTTAGAGTTTAAAATAACTCTGACCTTTCAACCACACTTCAATTTCACAATTTTACAAAGGATAGACTTTGAGACAAAAATATGTCTGTCTATCTAAGCTGCTGCCAGGGGCCATATTGATGTGGGTAGCTTGCACTGGCATCGGAGGCCATGTTGATGTCTGAGATCCACCTATCATCTATCTTTACTGTAGCAATTCATCATGAATTACTAGGGTTGATTTTCACTGTGGACTTACTTTTGCTACATCAGCAGTATGCTCATTCTTTGGTTCTTGAACAATCTATTGTTCATACTATTTACATGTAAGAATATTCAAAAGTTGACACAACTAGTTTGTTAATAAAGAGGTGATATATATGTAGAAAGGGCTATATGGCACAAGGTGGAATTAAGGCTGTCTCTGAAGCCTTTGGATAGGTTTTGTATAGTATCTTGGTGAGTTTATTTTGCAAACCATTGTATAATGGGTGGTTGAATTGCATTTAGTATAGAATCCAAAGAATACTGAGCTAGGATGAAGGAAGTATTTTGGGTATATTTAGGTATTCTATTCAAAAAGCTTTCCATACCATCTGAACAGTTCACTTTGCCCTTAACAAGATTTACCAAGTAATAAAAATAATTACCCACTTTTCTGCCTTCTATTTTCCCTTTCTGCAATGATGAATATAAGAAGTCAAATGACTATGGAGACCTGTGCCCTGCCCTGGGCTAGGGTAGGCAGGCAAAAGGGCCAGCAATTGGGCAAGCCAGCCAGGCCCATGACCACCTATGCTGTGCCTGGCTGTGCCTTGAGGAGGTCTGGGATGATGTCTGTGGCACATGTTACTATTGAAGACCTTGTAGATGTCTCTGGCCTTTGCTACAGCTTGAAACCATGTTGATGTCTATAAACTGCTGCCAGGGGCCATATTGATGTGGGTAGCTTGCACTGGCATCTGAGGCCATGTTGATGCCTGAGATCCTGGAAGCCTCTGAAGGCGTTGTCTGGGTCCACTGTCCTACTGCAGCAGGGACTTTGTTTCCCAGAAACCATGAGGAGGCCCATGGTCTGTGTCCCTGCTGACAGGCTGACCATGAAGATGCAGGAGGCTACTTTTATTGTGATATCTATGACTGCCTACACACAGTTGAGAGGAAGGGGCATGGAAGTCTTCTGTGACAGCCCCTTGCCCCTCCACTCACTGCCTCCCCCACCCCACCCCACCCCACCCCCGACCAAGTAATAGCCTAGACAGGAAGCCACAAAGGGAGCTCTTAAAAAGTGTGACAGAGATGCTGACGAGTAGCTCCTCACAACTGATGGCTTCTGTCAGGGGCCAGACCATTAAGGGGCAGACCATTAAGAGTTGGTTTGCTCCAGTGAGTATACAGATAACACAAAGTGGACATTTGTTTGTTTGTTGTTGTTGTTTCTTATTTTTACTTTTTTTTTTTTTTTTTTTACTTCTTTTGGTGGAGGAGGTCACAAGTGGAGGTGGACATGGAGTCCTGGGAAGGGACTGTGATCGGGGTGCAGGATGAGAAACTCTCAGAGAATCGATAAAAATGTTACGTGGGAAAAAACTCAAAGGATCATGCTGTAGGAACAATGATGAAAATCCTACTTTCCATTTTGATAATATGATTAATTTCTTCAGAGTCAAACACATAATTTAATTTCTTTAAATGATAAACTTAGAATTCAAATTTATAGCATATGAAAAAAATGCCATTGAAAATAAAGTAAGTTGAATCTAGTGTAATTTTATGGACTCTAGTCTCTACGTGGAGTTCTTCTTCATATTTATATTATGTTTTCCTGTTCAGTGTCTCATTTCTATGGCTGAAAAATAATATTTATGAAAAAATATTTATTGAGCATTATTTTATAACATATAATTACCGTTCTGATTCCCCACATGCATCCTTTGGATATACTATTTAATAGCATAATTTACTCATCAATTTCTGAATGTATCTACTTATATATATATATATATACACATATATATTATATATATAATATATATATATATGCATATATATATATATATATTAGATGAATCATCCATTCAGTTTTTAGTTGGCTCATTTTAAACATCCACAACTCAAAATATGGTTCTTCAATCTATGTCTATGCAAATGCTCTTTACAAAAAGTAAATATATACATGTACATATGTGCTTGTGTGTATATAACACATACATTTGACTCTTTCCTCTGCTCTCCCAGTTGCATAACATTCTGTATCCTTTCTTAATTACCTTCAAATTTTAGGGGCCCAAGAGAAAGAAACAAATTCAACTTATTTTGCTAATCAACCAATTAAGTCATTGGTTCCCAATAGCCCTTGTACCTGTGAGTGACTTGTTCACATGATTAGATGTTGGAGGACAAAGGCCATGCTACTATGGAAGTGTAAATTCCCTTGTAAATTCTTCTAAATTACCTATGTAGTTTAAAGACAAATGTTTCTACATTCTATAGAGAATAGTAGATTTCTCTACTTTGAAAAGCTTCCAAAATGTCTAGAGAATTTCACAGATTTGGTGAATTTGAACTATGAGGCCAGCCTGGTCTACATAGCCTTATCTACATGTATAATTGGAAATATTTTTAAAAAGTGAGGGCAAGAAACCTTTACTGCTTCAGAAACAGAGACAAATGCCCCGATGTGGTATGTGGACCATCTGTGTGCTTCAGCTCTAGAAAATGTAGAATTTCCCGTAAAGCATCTGGTACATATCTATTATTTCAACTGTCCATGTGAAACAATGTATGTATTGCATATGAAAAAAAACAGAATGGGCAGTTTAAGGATGCTGTGGCTATTTATGCCAAATCACTCAGTTTTTGTGTCATCTTGAGCAAATTATATTAGTTCAGCTAGTTATAAGGAGTCAGATTTTTTCTTCAATAAAAGAGATAAATAGATTATACCCTGGAAAAATACTCTTTCCTCAAACATCCAACCAAAGCAACTCAAGGGAGAAAAGATTTGTGTCAGCTCACAATTCAAAGGTCTCATTTTTAAGTCTAAGGTGCAAGAGGGTGAAGCAGCTGGGAACACTGCATGCACAACCAGAAATCAGAGCGATGATGCTTGTGCTAACCTCGTAGTCTACCTTTCAGTCAGTACAGGAACCCTAGCCAGGAAATGATGCCATCCACCATGGGCAGGTCTTCTAGCTCAGGCCACCTAACTGAGAGACTTCTCCACAGACCTGACTCTTGGGGGATTCTATAGTTCATCATCTTGACAACTGAGATTAGTCAGCACACTAAATTCCTGTAATCTTTGCTCCTCCAGCTTTGCTCTTTAGCCACCTTAAATGTTAGCCCTACCCTTCTGCAAAGGATATCCCTTTTAGTTTCTGGAATAAGTCCAGATCCTTCTTCATCTATAACGCCCACTTTGCTGTTCTCACTGCTTGAAATATGCTTTGCTAGGTTAATTTGTATATAGTCTTTAGAACTCAGCTTAATTATCTCTTCAGGAACCATTTGTCCTTATGCTTGACTTAAGTCCAGTGTATTTTACCTTGAAGACCTTCTAACAGCTGGACTTTTCAAGTTCAACAAAAGTGAGATTTTTTCTAAATATGACCAAGTCTGTCAATTAGCTGTCAACTTATTGTTGATTAAATATTTTTCTTTTTGAAATGATATTGAATATACTATGACTTTTTTCTTCTTCAATAAAAGTTCTTTATTTCCAATGTTGAATTTTTTATGTTTACATTATGATAATTTCTATTTAACTTTCTTAAAGTGTTCACACACTAAATTCCTTGTTTTTAAATAAGTTGTCATTTACATTTTGGCCTTATTTACTTATTTTCATGTGTGTGCATTCATGCATGTGCCAGGGTACACATATGGAAGTCAGAGGACAACTTTGTAGGCATCACCTCTCTTCTTTGACCATGTGGGTCCCAGGGATGGCACTTAGGACATCAGGCTTGTGGCAAGTACCTTTACCTATTTTACTAGCTCTAGATTATTATTAACTATTTCCCCATTGTTTGGCAAATTATACATATAAGTTATATATGTATAAACTAAAATGTAAACAAAATATGCAGTTAAAGTTTAACAACTCATTATTGAATAAATATCTTATGTACCCACAAACTACTTCTTAAAGTAACCATTATCCAGATTATGAAAAGAAAAGGTTATTTGATTTTTCGCTGCTTATGCATACTTAAATTATATAGTTTAAAATTACTTATCCTTAAAATTTATATGTACAACCAAATTGTATATACTTTGTGTGGCTTGTTTTTTATTCAATATTATGCTTATGGGCATAATAGATTTTGGGTATAGTTGCAGATCATTTCCAAATTGTATTTATTTATTGTTGCAGCATTTTCTCTGTCCAATCGCATTAGGGCAGTGACAGGCTTGTGACTGGACAGGAATAGAGAGGTGGGCTTAGAGTTGGAGGAGGAGAAAGAGTCAGAGGATGATGAAAAGTCAGACCTTGAGTGGTTATACAACCAAACAAAGGTTCTTAGAAAATAGATTAATTGGGTTAGAATATTGTCTTTATTATTTGGTTCAGAAATTATAGTATTAGCATCTTGTAATTATGATCTTATTATTACATAAATCTGATTAGATAATTAAGCCTTAAGAGTCATTCTTTACCTACTGGGTCCTAGGTGCTATCTAGATGAATGATTGTGGGGGTGTGTAAAGAGTTGCATGTGAATGAGATGTTGCAAATAGCTTGGAGAGAATAACAAGAACAGGCAGGAACTTAATGTTGAGGCTGGAAGGTACTGGCACAAGAATGTGGCATGGCGGGAAAGGGAGTTTGCAGGGTGGTTTCATTTTTAATTAATTCCAGCAACAATTTATTCTATATTAGTTCAATAAATCTGAGTTACCACCAAGTGGATAGTTTGGGGGCATATATCTACATATGCAGTAGATACAGTGTAGGTACAGTGTACATGTTTCTTATTGGATACAGTTACCCATAATTGTATTGAACCTGTGTATTGTTCATAGCTTCAACTTTTGCGGCTCATGACAAACTTTATAAAATATTTCCTCTGACAATATGAAAATATCCATTTTATTTTGTTAGTGTTTGGTGCTGTTAGACTTTTGCTTTTTGCCTATCTTGTAAAGGTTAAGTATGGCTTTGACTTGTATAACTGATTACTAAAGAGGCCTCATGGCTTTTATATGTTTAATCATGCTCATATATTTTCTTGGGCTATTGGCTTAATCTGTATCGACTCTTCACAGTACAAGTGTTTTCTGTATCATCATTCAGAATCTTGGGCTTTTCACAACCACAGGATCTCTCAGTTTGCAGGATCTCGTGATCGTCCATCAGGTCCCTTGTGTGTCATCTGTAGATGACTGAAAGATGAAATGAAGCAAGAGGAGGGTCAAGTGGAAAGCACAAGTCTGGCCTGCAAGTTCTTCTTACCAGTCATTTCTATAGTCGAAGCCAGGTGCCAAGTGTGTGGTCCATTGGAAATGTGTTTTGATAGAACCTACAATGAAAAGGATGTTGGATTTATCAAGCACATGGACATACATACCATATTCATGATTACATTATCCTCTATTATTCTCTCATTATCCTTTATAGATTCTCATTTTATACTTAAATTTTTAAAGTCAGTTTGGAGTTAGTTTTGTGTATAGTATCACATAGGCGTCCTGTGTCTGCTTCCACTTGTTCAACCCTACCCCAAGAAAAACCAAGTCCATTTTGTATTGTTGATATACTCAGTGGAGCATAGTCAAACTTCTATTGGCCACCCTTGCGAGGGAAAGTGAGTCTTTCTCCACTTGTACCCTTCTAGAACCCATGAACTATGGAGATCCTCAGTGGCAGCTGGTTAGAAGAGTGGGTGGGCCCACTCTTCTGCACCTATGCCACCCTGGTGCCACCAATAATCATTTCCTAAAATCTTTCTGCAACACTAACAATAGAATTCTCTCATACAACTTTACAAGAACAATTTAACATATAAAATATTTAGTAAAAGTTCTCTCACGAGATGTTTTGCTTTTCTCATTTTCCTATTTGCTTTGTCTTTTACTTCCATTTGATTTTTTTCAATGCAAAAGCAAGAAGTTTATTTTCTGGTACATCGGGGTCAACTCTCAATCAGTCCCTCAAGATGAGTGACGAGAAGGCAACCCTGAATGGTTATTACAAGCAGTTTTTATACTTTTTAGGGGCACAGGTTACATCAGCAAGGTTTCAGTTCAAACTTATTGGCTAAGCACATTGACCTTTAAATCTATTGGCTAGCAAGCATGACCTACATTTGAACTTTACTGGGGACTTTTCATAAGGTCAGATGACTATCAGTCAGTAAATTCTGAGAATTTTTTTACTCAAGAATGTTTCTGTAGGTGGATAATGGTACTTGGCCTAGCCTTAACCCCAGGTGGGACGGGGAAACTGTAAGGAGGGTGTGGGACTGGGAAAAGCCCATAGGGTCCATCATCCCCCCTTTTTCTTGTACAAGCTCCAATCCTGGTGCTATGCTCAGGGGTCTTGGGTAACTAACTCATATTCTTCAGGTCCTGTCCTCAGAGTCTCATATTGTTGGTACAGGACCATTAGTTGTACTGCTCCTAGTCTCTCTTTATGAAGGCCATAACCTTGTTCAATATGCAGGATCCAAAGGTCAACAACAGCAGGAGAACAATTAGGGGTCCTAACAAGGTAGATATGAGGGTGGTTAACGAAGGGGAGGAGTTAAACCAAGACTTGAGCCAGCTCAGACTCTGTTTTCTTTCTCTCTTCTGCTTGGCTAGCCCTTCTCTCACCTTGGCCATTGAATCTTTAACTACACCCAGAATGGTTTCCAGTATGTGCTTCCCAATGTTTCACACCCTTAGGTAGCACAGAAAAAGTGGTTGACCGCCCCCAACACTGATGGATCTGCTTCTGGCTTCTCCTATCCTGGGGGCACACATATATGGGGGTTTCTCACAGGATACTCTTCAACTTCAGATGTCTGCACCCTACACCCCACCCTCCAAGGCTGCTTCTGGACACGGTTTAGATTCACAAGTCCCTCGTCCCTCATATTTGGGTAATCCCTTCCCCTGTGTCTCTAGGGTAGGGATATCCCAGGAATAAAGGCCCTCTGTTAAGTTACAGAGATAAAAGACAATGTCCAGCCACCAAATCTAAGTTGAGTATTCTTCTGTAGTGGGCCAAGCTACATCCCCAGTGGCTGAGAGTACTTGCCAAGTCATTTTGGTAGGGTTTTGGGGATTGTTGAGGCTGAGCAGTGAAAGATACATCATAGCCATCTCATGGTTTCTCTGGCCTTGCAGAAGTGGGTTCTCGGGTGTCTGGCTGCTATCCAGTTGGCCTCAGGTGCAGGTGCTAGTCTGACATGAGTTATGTGAACCCAGGCAGTTAGTCCATCCACTTTAACAGGTGGGTTAGGGTGGTCAACAACAACAGGAACAGCCCTCTCCACTTTGCTTTTGAGTTTTCAGCATGATGTCTCTTAACATATACCCAGTCTCCAACTTGGTACTTGTGTGGAACCTCTATGGTACCTGTGTTATACAGGGCACTAAGTTTAGGCCACAATTCCTGGTGGCTGATCTGGAAAGCTTGCAAACTTGTCATAAGTTCCTTGTCAGCATGAAAAGTCACTCTGAGGTTTGGGGGTCAAGAGCCAGGGTCAAGGGAGTGGGGGTCCTATACAGGATCTGAAAGGGGGTCAGGTTAAAATGATAGGGGTGTTGTGGGCTCAAAACAGGGCCAGGGGTAGGAGCACCACCCAGTCAGTGCCAGTCTCCAAGGACAATTTAGTTAAAGTCTCTTTTAATTAATTCTTTCTACCTGCCCTGATCTCTGGGGATGCTATGCACAACGGAGCTTCCAATTAGTCTCTAATATTTCTGCCAATCCCTGACTTGCCTTAGAGACAAAAGCAGGACTATTGTCCGATCCAGCTACCTTGGGCACTCTGAAACTTGGGAAAACTCCCTCTAATATCTTCTTGGTTACCATGGTAGCTGTTTCTGGCTTGGTAGGGAAATCCTTAACTCATCCAGAGAAAGTATCTAAAAACACTATAAGGTGTTTGTAACCATGTTTTCCTGGCTTAACTTCTGTAAAATCAACCTACCAATATATTCCAGGCCCTTCTCCCCTAGGTCTTTTGCCCTGTTTACTCTTGGCCATATTAGCATTCACTTGCTGGCATTCCTTACACTGTTCTTCTGTATGTCTGGCTAAAACCCTGAGGTCCATTACATATACCTTAGATCCCTTGACTGCATGGATGAGCTTATCCCCTAAATGAGTTCATTTATGCATTTGACCAAGTAAGTTTTTTTTTGCTTGCTTTCTGGGGAGTATAGTTCTCCCTTCTTATGTGTGCCATTGTCTTTCCTTCTCTAGGTAGTAGTTGGTAGGGTGGCTAGCAATCCGAGTCCTTTCTTCTTTAGTATATTCCAAGTGAGGCCATCCCTTAGTCCAGGCCCATTTCCCAGCAGGTGTCTCTTGTAGGCTCATAACCAGGATAGGTTTCTGCATAGCCACTTCTTGAGCCACTTGATCTGCCTGGTCCACTGAGTCTCTTCCCTTCTGATGTCCTGGGCAATGAATAATACAGTTGCCAGCTTCATCAGGGTATCCAAGAGATCCAAGATTTCCTGCTTGTTTTTTAATTTTTTTCCTTCTGATGTGAGCATTCCTCTCTGTTATTATATGTCCCTGTGGATGTGGGCTGTGGCGAAGGCATACCTGCTATTCATGCAGATGTTACTTTTCTTGCCAGCCCCCACCCAAGTTCCAAGGCTTTGGTAAGGGCAATTATATTCACTTTCTGTGCCAGGGTGGGTGGGTAGAGGTTCATCCCAGATGACATTTGTGCCATCCACCATGGCAGCACCCACTCATCTTTGACCTTCATGGTGAAAACTGCTCCTGACTGTAAACCAGGTAGCCTCAACTCCTGGCAGGAGTCAGTCAGAGAGGTCTTTCCCCGACCCATGAGCTCTCCTTTGGGGCCAGTTAGTTACTTCCTGTTGGGTAGGAAGTGTGTTTGGATCCCCATCTTGGAGAGTAAGTCTCTCCCCAACAGGAGGTAGGGACAGTCTGAGATGACCATAAATGAATGGGATACCTGGCATATCCTAGGTCCACTGTTCTTTAAGTAATCCATGAATACATTTTGCTGCCAGTGGCTCCTTGGACCCAAGATTTTTTTCTTTGAAATGGGTCCATTGCCTTGGAAGAGGACAAAGTATTAAGCTCCTGTGTCCACCAAGAATTGAGTAGGTTTCCCTTCCACTCTCAGAGTTACCCTGGATTTGGGGAGGAGGTCTGAACTCCATCTCCCCTAATCACTGTCTTTACCCAGGGCTAACACCTTCACTGTTTTAGGGTGCTTTCCCAAGACCTGGGATTTCCCCATCCTAACTTCCATTTGTTAGGGCACTCTCAGGCTCAGGGTCCCCTCTCCTTGCAATACGTGCACTGGTCTTTTTCAAGGGGTTTTCTTGTCTCTCTTTGATTGGAGTCTCTCTTCTTTGCTTTCCCTAACTACTGTAGCCAAGATTCTCTGTAAATTCATTTCCTGTTGCTTTCCTTTTTTTCATCTCCCTTAAGTCCTCTTACCTCTTTATTTACTCTTTCTCCTCCTCTGTCTCCCTGTTACGGTAGACTTTTTTGGCAACTTACGCTAAATCCCTCAGCAACTTATTCTGTAGTCCCTCTAGCCTCTGAAGCTTTTTCCTGATATCTCTACTACCCTGGTCTATAAAAACCATAGTTACAGTAGTTTTGTGTTCCTCCCTGCTGGGGTCATAGGATGTATGCTGATTGAATGCCTCCATCCATGAGTTAGTCTAGAAAAGTGTTGGCATCCTTTGGTCTTGCCTGATCTCTGCTAAGAATTCCAGAAGCCAACACCTCACACCTGCTGTGCCCGGATCCCTGCTGCGCCGGATCAAAGCCACAACCTGCTCGCTGATCCTGCTATCCAGAAACAGACCTGCTGTTTCTTTGCTGTTTGAAGTCATTTGTTTATTGTAAACAGATCACCTTCCTGAGAGTCGCCTTTGTGTCTAGAAGCTATATTTACTTTATGCAAAATTGTGCTCTTTGTGTGGTTCCACACTGTGTATCTCTGATTATTTAAGCCCAGGTCCCTCCAAAGTAAAGTGCGCCCTGATGGACTCTACTTGGTGTCTTTGTTCCTTTTTGCACCTGCTTTTCACTACAGGTCCAGTGCAAGCTCCAGCCTGAGGTGACCCACGGACCCCGAGTAGCAGCGCTGGCCGGACTTATCAGAAAAGCAACAGGTGACTCATCTGGTCTCTCTCTAACCTCACATACCTTGGTCAGATTTGTGGGTCATCATTGAGACTTGCCAATAGAGCTTGGTGGTAGGCCTTTATGTGTCCCTTACCTTCTGCTGTATTAAAGTCCCAGTCAGGTCTAGTCAGGGGAAACAAGCTGTCAATGACAGTCTGGTCAATCGACGGTTACCCTGTATGTGAGGGGACATTCTTTCTGGCTTCCTGAATTATCCTCTCTCACTCTTTGTTGTGAGGAACACTCTTATGAGTTGTTGGATATCATCTCGGGTGGGCTGATGAGTAAAGAAAACAGTCTCAAAGAGATTAATCAGCTACTTGATGTTATCTGAAAAGGGTGGGGTGTTGGGCCTCCCAGCTGTATAAGTTGGCTGGAGAGAGGGGCCAATATTACATGGCCTGATTGCCATCCTCATCTATGGGCCTGTAGGCTCATAGGTGGAGGGCTACTGTTGTATCAGGTCAAGGGGTCCTTTTGCTCCAGGTTTCCATGGCTGGTCCCAGCTCTGAGGTCCCTCTCCACCTTCCCCCATTGCTGGGGCTAGAGGAAGGGGGCCAAGGGTAACAGGACACTGGATGAGGGCTCTAGGGAGATCTTTGAGCAGGGGCCATGAGAACCAGGTCCATGGTAGGGGAGTAAGTGGGTGGAGGATCCATCAGTAACAGATCCACTGTGGAAGGGTCCTGGAGGATGTTCTTTATAGACTTGTTGGTCTCTACTGGGCTCTTATCCTTCATGGCCAGGACCTGCCAGAGTCTCAGAGACAAAAAGGCTTTTATCCAAGAGTGGGCAGGGTCCTCCACTAGATCTTTCCAGGTAACTATATGGGGCACTTGGTCTGAGTGCCCGAGGGATTCTGGCCTAAAGACCCTTTCCTCTACTGCTTTGATCTCTTGTAAGTCGAATGTCCCTATGAGTAGACACCCTACTCCAAAGGTGGGTCATTTGGAGGAGCAGAGTCACTAACTTGCCCTTCTTTACTACTACTACTAACAAGTTTTCTCTTCTTTCCCTAATCTTCCCTGTTAACTAGGATGTTTAACAGGGTAGATTCAGTCTGTCCCATGTCCAAAAATGTCATCAGTCCAAGTCTAAGAACACAGAATAGGATAAAAACACCAACAAACACAAAGAAAGACAATCAACACACAGACAGTTTGCCCCTGCCACGGGTGCAGACAGCCCAAGTTTAAGAACACAGAAAGACAATCAACACATAGACAGTTCACTCCTGCTACAGGCACAGAAACTAGGTTATAGCAAGACTTGGCTGGCTCCCGCCAACACTGTGTCTTGCTGTTTCCAAAAGGAACAGAGTCCTCTGGACTCCGTATGGGGGGCCTGAAGTGTCCTCCGGACTCCCCACGGTCTGTCTGCCACAATTGACCGCCGCTGACCAGAGGCTTTCCAGCTAACACTGCTCGCCACAAGCCAAGCGAAAGCAGAAGGAGAGAGACAAACTCTTACTTAGATGCCAGTTGCTGTTGCCGAGCTCCATCCTTTCCCTCTGATCAACCTAGCTGGTGGTCACTGAGGGGGGGGGTCCTCTTCAAATCTCAGGATGAACGCCTAGTCACATCCTGTCTCTCAGTCAGTGGTATTTACTTCAAGACGCCGAGACTAGATGCAGACCGATGCAAAGCAAGAGTTTTATTTTCTGGAGAGCGTCGGGGTCAACCTTCAATCAGTCACTCAGTCACTCTAGGGGAGTGACGAGAAGGTGACCCGTTTGACTTTTAAAGGTCTTAATTTTTCTTACAAACTTGAGCAGCATCCATATGTTCAGACTTGTTTCCTGAAAGCTCCATTCCATGTAATGCTTGGTCGCTTTCTCAGTTGGTTTTATTTCCTTGATCTATTTAATGGAGTGGGATAGGTATCTCTTACTTCCTGGTCTTTGAAGAATCCCCTGTGATTACAAAGAATCTGTTTCTTAATTTTTCCATTTTCCTTTTTTTTATTGTATATAAATACCTTAGTGTATTGCAACTTCTTACAGCTCCAGCTGCCCACAACACATGCATTTTATTGACTATTTCTTCCTCTCTCTCGCCTGCCATGGCTTACAAAGCTATTCCAGGTGGATTCCAGCTGCCTGTCAGTTCACTGCTGCTGCCCTCACACACAGTGTAGGTCACCAACGTGGCCTTCCCGGACTTCCTAGCAACTGGCAGAACTAATGTCCACTTGTTTTGAGGCTTTTCCACCTGCCATGGACATACATCTGTCAAGTTCCTGACTCAGCGGAACTTCCAAGAAATCTGAATGGAAAACAATATCCTATTAAGGAGGTTTACTGTACTAAAGGAATTCCACATTTCCTTAAAACTAATGACCAAAGTGTGGCTTTTATAGTCACAAGTTTGGGTATAGAGCAGGAAAAAAAGGTAGCTTTTTGACTTAAAACCAGATTCATCCTGGATTTGCTAGATTAAAGAGCCCATGTTGCTTTGGTAGTAGGTAATTCTTTTAGTTCTAGGATTTTCACTAACTTACAGTCTTTGTCTTTTATTAGACTGTAATAGAAATTAATCACTCAAGCTCATATTCTCATTATATTTCCCCTTGTCTTTTTTTTTCTCTAAATGGAATCTATCACATACAACACATAGGAGTGGTATGAGGATTCTGATCTATACCCTTCTTTGGTCTCTTTTGGTTTATGCCTAGCTATATTTCATCCCCTCAAGCCTGGGCATTGCTAACTCCTGTTGCTGTGTTTGGTCCTAGCTCTCTGCACTCATATCAATCGGGAGGCCGGCCTGGTCTCTCTTGGTGGACCAGCTGTTCCAAATACCCAAGTGTGCTTGCAGTAGGGTGTAAGAGGCTAGATCTGGAAGTTTCCTCTATAGAACATGGGGATGTACAGAGCTACAATGCAGCCTGTCTTCCCTGAAACGTTCGTTAGCCTCTGCTTACTTACTGCCTTAAGAACTGT
The DNA here is from genome assembly GCA_019843815.1 of Montemys delectorum. Classification (NCBI taxonomy): domain Eukaryota; kingdom Metazoa; phylum Chordata; class Mammalia; order Rodentia; family Muridae; genus Montemys; species Montemys delectorum. The sequence goes on along the minus strand of JADRCD010199458.1, from coordinate 4,770 downwards.
TATGGTGTGGTGGTAGGAGACTTGATCTTGCCAGCTTCACACAGTCGCTAGCTTGTTTAGTAACACTTACTTTTTAGCTAGTAGGGGTTAGGGACCAGTCCAGCTGGGATTCTGAGAACTTCTCTTCACTGGCTTGTAGCCTTCCAGCTTATGCTCTGGGAGGCTACCTCGAAGTCATGTGCTCGGCTGAACCTTTCCTCTGGCTACCCGACATCTTCCGTTATCAAGGTCTTTGGGGTTCAGCCTGGTAATAGCAGGGAGGTAGTGGGTGCCTACTTCTTTCTGTTCCAAGATGACAGAACCCTCTTCTCCTTTGGGTGGGTGGATGGCATTACATCACCTGGCATTCATCCCTACTTCGTGGTGTAAATGATGTGTTCTGGGTCCCTCAGGTTTTTGACTGTGTTGCCAAAACCAACCTCTTGAAGTTTAAAAACCCTTCTCCCTTTCAGTTGCCTGACTCTCACAACAGAAGAAAGAGTAACTTGACTCCTCTTTGTGCACAGAATTCTGTTTCAGAACCTCAAAGCCCTTCTGGCCTAATGTCCCATTTTTAAGGGACGACACATGCAAAGACTTTACTACAGCTTGTTTGAGGGTTAAGGGGAAAGTAGACAACAGAGCCACTAGATTTTACATGTAGATATTACTCCCATAAACTTGTCTTTCTTCATATAAAACAGTGGAAATCAGCCAATAAGGTCTCTCTCTCCCCTTTTTCTTCATCCTTTTTCTCTCTCCCTTCTTCCCTTCCCTCTGATTTATCTTTTTTTTTTTTTTTTTGAGACAGGGTTTCTCTGTGTAGCCCTGGCTGTCCTGGAACTCACTCTGTAGATTAGGGAGCCTTGAACTCAGAAATCTGCCTATCTCTGCCTCCCAAGTGCTAGGATTAAAGGCATGGACCACTACTGCCCTGCTGATTTATCATTCTTTTTGGGGTTATTCTACTGTAAAAGCTTGTGATTTGTAAATACAAAAGCAAACCAAACAATTAACCTTTGAAATGGAATTATAATGTTTATATGTGCCAAAAAGATTTGGAATCATATTGTATCAGTTGTGATTTTAATTAGTATAATACAGGGATTTTAGTGGAGGAGACATTCATAAGACATCTTGTCATTAGATAAATATTTAAATATTTGATTTGGATTTTAGCTGATTACATGAGTAACTTAATGAAATATATTGAGGTTTTCTTCCTCCTTTTGTAATATTGTAGATAACATCTTTTCTATGATGTCCAAAGAAATGCTAAGAAGAGCACAATGGAAAACTTTCAGCAAACGAGATTATATGCCCAAGAAAAAGCACAACCACATTAATGTCAATGTTGTAATAATTACCATAACCTATATTCAGTTAATTTTGTTTTTGAATATATAGCAAAGGAATACTAAATAGGCGTTCTTGACTCTTAGCAATAGAAATCCATAGTAACTGACCTAAGGAGGAACGATGTGTTCCTAGAAACACCAGGGAACCTAGAGAGCCGTTTTGGATAAAGGTGAGAAACAGAGTTGGGAATCACTAAGCCAGGTAGGAAGCACGTCTCACCTTTGTCTCTTGGGTTTGAATATTAGGCTTCAGTGCCTCAGCTTGTGGACTCTCAGTAGCAGCACTCCATTGCATTGCAATGTAGGGGCTCTGTAAGCCCAATTTTTGTTGTTGTGACTGTTTGTTGTTTTCCTCTTCCTCTTCCTTTTCTGTCTTCTCCTCCTCATCCTTATTGTCTCATTGCTCCTAAATCTATTATCTGGAGATCCACAGTGCAAGGGTTCTTCATCCTCATAGCATATCATGAGTTGATAGAATTGGTATTATAAAAATAAGCATCATATCAAAAGCAATTACAGATTCAGTACAATCCCAATAAAAATCCCATGGCATTCTTCACAGAAATAGAAAAATAAAATTCTAAAATTCAAATAGAAGCATCAAAGACCCTGGAAAGGCAAAGTAATCCTGTGCAGAAAGAACAATGCTGGAAACATTACCATACCAGCTGGCAAGCTCTATTACAGAGTTATAGCAATAAATAGCATGGTACTTATCCAAAGACAGACCTGTAGATTAAAGGGACAAAATAAAAGACCCAAACAAGCCTGAGTGCACATTATCACAACATCTGCTATTTGGCAAAGATGGCAAAAATACACATTGGATTTTACCTGGTTGTTTCTGGAACTTCCTAAAAGTAAACCTATGTCATAAATTTTTGCATGGTTTGCATGTCCAGCCCATTCCAGAATATTCCATCCTTGGGTGAAAATTTATAAGGTGCAAATTCTAAATCTACATGGTCAATTCTAGATATGAAAAGGTCATATGGCTTTAATTGAAAGTTTTATTTTCTAGGCCCAGCCTTTCCTTATCAGTCTTATGTCTTCTTAGACCCCCACATTATACCCAGAACTTTCTATTTTCCTATTTCTTAGCATTGAGAATAGTCTCAACCACTGAGTGGTCCTCATATCTACTCATATCTGCCACTTGAAAAAGTCACCATGAGCATCCATTTCCTCTTGGTTATTACCCCTTTTCTACCAATTGCCTATGGTTAATTTTCCTCCTCCAGAAGCTGTTGTTAACAGGAATTTATCTGAATTATTTTATGTTCACATTTCTAATACTCTAACTTCAGAAGGGCATGCATGCAATTTAGCAAAGTAGCAAAATAGTTGGTGGGTAGAGGCAAGTCTGAGATGTACGTACAGGATGCTTCTTTCTCAGACTCTATCTCCAGAGTGGCCACCACGAAAGCTCAGCTCCAGTCACAAGATCAGCAATTTGTTCAATCCTCTGAGTGCATTAAAAGACCACTCAGACATTGAGAGTTGATTCTCAATGCTAAGGAATAGAAAAATGGAAAGTTCTGGGTATAATGTGGGGATCTAAGGAGAGTTAAGACTGAGAAGGAAAGGCTAGACTTAGAAAATAAAGCTTACAAATTATGCAGGCCCTCTCTGGACATTTCCATAGCAAACAAATGCATTCATTAAAGACAGGCAAAGAAAATCAGTAATTGATGTTTAGCACAGAATAGAGGGGGAGGCTGGCTTTTGATCTTGTATCTACGTGTTCATCTGAATTTCGCTTATTTTGTTGGGAATCTTTCAATGCAGTTTTAAGGACTAGATGTAAAGATCATGTTATTTCTGCTGTTCCCATGACTATGAACAGGCTTCACAGAATATATCTTATAAGGCTTGATCTTGAAACATCTGGTTTCTAAGTCCTTGGTGAGAACTCTCAAGGAATGAAGTGTAGGTAAACTTTAATGAGTTTTATAATTACTGTAGTTCTTGCAGAAATTATTTAACTTGATATTACAGCTGCTTCACCATGAGGCCCGGAGGTCTTCCTAGTTGTTTTTATTGCCCCTATTAAGAAGCAGTGTAAGGATCATTATTGTTATTTAGGTGTAAATGCCACTGTTTCAGTGTTAGGCTCTGACACTTGGTCATCATGAAATTACACAAAGATGGAAAAAGGTCAAAGTAATTTTTTTCCAAGTGGCTCTGTCAAGTATAAAAATTAACCACACTATGAGCCGGGTTTTAGGTATTGGTGATGTATGTTTATGTTAGCCTTTCTGTCAAAACAGGGATTAAAGATAAATGTATCTAATTAAAAGAACATTTTCTTAGAACTCCTGGTAATAGATACCTCTTTGGGAGGTCTGGAGGTATGGCTTTTTGAAAGAGCTGATGCAGTTGTGTGATTGCAACCTAAGAGGAGAGATGGCTTCTGCAGCAGAACTATCCAGTGTGAGCCATAAGGAAATCAGCCGAGTCACGGGGAAGGTAAAAGTTGCTTATGTTAGGAGTCATAAAATGTTCATGTCTAACCCACTCCTGACCTTGCCTATCACTTAAGTAATGTTTCCCCACAGTATATTTGAAGCAAATTTGTTCTTTCAGAAGGAGTGCCTCTCAGCTGGGACTGGGGGAAACCTATGGTCTTCAGACAAAACCCGCTTAAAAAGTAGAAGGAGAACTCTCAGGCTGCAGACAGGGAATTGGTGCTTGGTTTACTGCCTCAGTTCTGTAAGAGGTTGGTCTCTGGCTACTAAGGAAAATGTTCCTGGCATCTGTGGTCTTTTATTTTTCTGTAGTGGGATGTTGGATAAATATGGGGATCAATAGGAGATTTCTCTTGATTCATAAGTGACCAGAGCCAATTTGACTTATTGCTCAAAAGACAGACTTCTAGAAAGTAGAGGAGGTTTCCCATTTATTTCGACAAGGCCATTGCACCTTATAAGATACATGCTTAGATGGACTGTTACAAGAAAATAGTTACCTAGCAATGAAGAGATTCCAATGCTGGCTATAGGGTGCAGCCATTTTCCCAAATAAGCTACAATGCTTGCAAACTGTTTTGATGCCGAAAAATCATTTTCTGTTTCAGGTGGACAAGAAAGATCAGAATGATTCTAACTTCATGTTTAGTTTGATGTAGCTTAGGGCAAGCTATGTCTTGGGTAAAAATTCATTAATTTCAAAACTCTTGCCAGGGAGCCTTACTTCCCTCACATGGCTGGAGCTACATTAGGAAAAGCTAATCCTCATTTTAAAGAAAGGCCCATTTGAAGATTAAGAACTTCTGGATATGAAATGTCTAGGATTTTGTCATTGTATCAGCAAAAGGCTTACATTGTAGAGTTTAATTCTGAGTTTAGTAATTCCACCACAAGAGGGCTCTATGCTTTCTCTTGAAGACAGCCAGAACAATTTATTCTTTTCTATTCTGTGTGCCCAAACTACA
>JADRCD010199457.1:0-14290 GCA_019843815.1 Montemys delectorum | reverse complement strand
AGGGGTTTGAGCAAATGAGCCAATGGTAGGAAGGCTCCTGGGGAACCTGCTGTGTCCAGCCTTCCGATGCTGCATCCCATGTTCTCATCTACCAGGTTCACCCTCCCGAACTATGCCGTCAAGTTATCCCCAGTTTTAAAAGAAATGCCATGGAAGTATGTTTACAACTTTAAGTCTGGTTGCATCCATAGCTATCCTTGACAAAGCGTGGCTGCATTCAGACACAAGGCATGCAGGTTAGAGACTGAACATGCCTAGAAACCGTAGTCTATGAATCAAGGTTGCTCTCCTGGATCCTTCTTGTGGGAAAAGTCAGATGTTACTGATAACTGGTGTCTAATGGAAGGTGGTATGTGCTCTGTGTTTTGAGTTTGAGTTTTGAGTGCCATTGTGCTTTCCCCCAACTCTTAGCGCATAGCTTACTCGTGGAAGAGTAGCAGACTCCAGAGCTGGAAGTGACAGGCTTGAGACAGTGGAGAGCTCAGCACTGCATGATCATTCAATTATCAAATTGTGTCAAATATGTTGTGAGTGAAGACACACCTTTAAAGCATTTCATTATTTGCCTCCGTCACTGAGAATTTCATCTCTGGGTGAAACTATTGACTTATGATATGTAATTAATGGTATTTCTTAGATTTTTCCAGTATTTTTTTAAATTTTTTTTGCTTGTGTAGACTCAGTAAAAGGGTTCTTGAGAGACATACTAGTAAAGGTATGAATTGACAACCTATAATATATCATAGCCACTGTGACCTTGTTCATGAAGTCATGGTTCCCACCTTAATTCAAAAAGAAAGCGTGTGTGTGTGAGTGTATGTGTGTGTGTGTGTGTTTGTGTGTGTGTGTGTGTGTGTGTGTGTGTGTGTGGTGTGCGAGAGAGAGAGAGAGAGAGAGAGAGAGAGAGAGAAAGAAAGAGAGAGAGTTGGTTGCTTAATATTAAACATAAGAAAATACAATTGACATTGTAGTTTCTGTATCAAGTGATAATGTAGTCTGTCTTCAGATTAAAAATTGGCCAATGTAACATATGAAAATCCCCAATGAGAAAATTTACTGGTGTTTTCATAGAAAAAAAACAAAGCCCAAAACATTTATATGTATGAGTGTTTTGCCTGCATGTGTATTTGTGCACCATGTATATGCAATGTTCACAGAGGCCAGAAGAGGGCATCAGATCTCCTGTAACTGGAGCATTGGATGCTTGTGAGCCATCTTGTGGATGCTGGGAGCTGAACCCAGCTTCTCTGAAAGAGTGGCCACTGCTTAGCCATCTCTCCAGCCCTTGAAGTGTTCCTTCCCCAATTCCCACTATAAATCAGAAAACAAAACCTGAAAATCTATAATAATGGTTTGGTTAGTTTTCATTGTAATTACAGTGATTGTTTATTATTTGCAGAAAAAAGTAGAAATAACTAGGAAAAACTTTACAATAAAATTAATTTAATTTAAAATAAAATGTATTATTTGTACTATAGTACCTAAAATTGAGTTTAGTTTGGAAAACACAGACCTAGACTCTGCACTCATTTTTTTCTTTTTCTTTTTTGATGTTTTTATTAGAATATATTACTGAAAAGTTGGTTGGAACATGAATAGAAAATACTTTGCAAGTTTCTCCACAATTTTCAGAGAGGTAAAGAATACCCATTCCCTTTGATTATTAATTATATAAGAGGAAGGTCAGCTTGTCTGCAGTACATTTTAGCCATGATTTCTTTGTAAGTTCTGTAGGGAGTACAGGGGGCAGGCGTGTTCCGTGCCCATATCTGACACTGCAGCCACATGCTGTGCTCCATGACGCTTCCTGGTGTTTGTTCCTCTACACTGATTAAATAATCATGATCAAGCATAATGGTTTGAATATTTCTTGATAACCAACTATGGTTGGTAATGTTTATTGGCATTGTTCTTATCTTTGCTCGCCTTTTAGCATTATCTAGAAGAAGTCCGGTGTTCTGGTCTAAGTATGGCTTTATCTTAGAACTAATCAGAATGCAACAACACAAAATTTCTTAAGGCAAATGTTTTGTACTGGAGGAGAGCAGGCATGCCTTTGCTCTGTAGTAGGAATTAAGTGTTTTAGTCATATTAATCTTTATTTCTCAAAAATAGCATTGAACAATATATTTAAATTCAGCAAAAGGACCATATATCAGTTTTTCAAAGCACTTGAGTGGTAAGGAATAAGGATGTCCAGCATTCCTTAATACTTGGCTTCTCGCTGGAACTTGAATAATGAAGCTTAAATAACGGGCATCAGATATGGGCTCAAAGACCTTACCAAACCTTATTTTGTAGTGATTGGGGACAGACTACAGGGTATTTCTGGGCAGACATCTCATCTGCTATGAAGGAAGAAGCAGTCCTCTACCTAGTTTTAATGAGAACACACAAAAGTACTGTAAACAAGGTTTCTTAAGCATTTAAAAGTATTTCAGGCTGAAGCCAGCACTACTACTGGAGTTAAACTATCTGCCACTAAATCCTGCCCAAGTTCACAGGGATGCCCTCCTGGTTGTACGCCTGGTCTGTAAACCCATGATTGCAGAAGCACAATGGTTCACACACACACACACACATACACACACACACACACATCCATAAGAACATGATTAGCAGTGACACTATATGCAGGTTCCACGTTTTTATGCTTGAGTTCATTGATAACACTTACTTACATCATAGTTGAGCTTCAATCATTATCTCAGAGAGACCAAGAATAGGGTGATAATGGTTAAAAGCTGATGAAATGCCTTTCAGAGAGCAGCAATGTCAAAGTAAGAGTGCTAACAGCCACTGACCAAAACTGCAGATGCTTGGCTGTTCATTTTATCACTTGGATAAAATATTCTTCTCTATTATTTTCATCAAATGAACACTTGTGACAAGACAGATAAAGGAAAAAATAGACTGAGAGCAGCATTTCTTTTCTGGTCACCATGGGGAAAAGCTATGGAAACAGCTTTCATATGATAAGCTCCATAAATACAATCCACTACAAAATGAGCCTAAAAATAGGGGGTGTAACCGAACATCATTTTCAAACTTCCACACCTCGTTCGAGTGTATGGCACTCGTGTCTTACCGTCTTTACAATGGCCATTCCTACCTGGCTCCCTAGAGAGAGCCACACATGCCTGGCGCATCAGGAGGAGAAGGTTGTCTTTACCTTTAGTTCATCATCAGCTGTTGCAGTAGAGCCCTGTGTAGGATTTATTTTTCCCCAAAGACTCACTGAGTCCTCTTACATTTTACAGCTTTCCCCAAGTCAAAATCCATGAAACAGCTGTGTTGAGGTCCCACCCTGAATACTTGTTTCTCCAAATGGTTGACAAGTGTCACCCTAAGAACTCTTTTCCTAGCCAGCTCTACATGAAATTAGAGATGTGCACTCAAAGACTCATGTCCTGCTCCTAGCAATCTTTAGAGGACAGGCAGTATTCCTGGGAGATGGCAATCTCCAGTTAACAATAGTTAGAACCCTGGAAAAGATTAGATTATCTGTCCCTGACAGTTCTCACAAAACTTAGGGCAAGGTGGCTAAACAGTGTAGGGTAGAAATCCAGAAACGAGTATGAGTGTTATAAGTAAGCCCCCATAGGTGACCTCTGTGGGGACCATGATTGGGTTGTGAAAGGCTGAACTGTGATTTCAAGGGGGAAATCAAGGAATGTTGGGCCTAGGCAGTGGGTGTGACTCAATGGAAGAGTTTGGGTTTAGCGTACGCAGGAGATGGGTTAAATCTATAAAGGAAGAAAGAAATGGGGAGAGAGGAGAAGAAAGGAAAGGAAGAAAAGAGATGGGAGAGAAAGAAAGGAGAAGTATATTATTACTCACTTCATCTGTGTGCCAAAATAGCTAACAAACACAACCTAAGGAAGAACAAGTTTATTTTGTTCATAGTCCTAGGACACATGCACTATGGCAGGGGACACATGGTGGTTGGAGCGAAGAGGGGGGGGGGGGGGAACAGCCTGCGGGCTGTTCATGCTCAACTCACCCCCTCACTTTTGCTCAGTTCTTTCTGACTGGAATCCCAGGCCCTGGGATGGTGCTGCTTCATTTAGGGTGGATCTTAAGACCACAATTCTGCTAATCTAGATGCTCCCTTACAGGTGGTGCACACCTTTAATCCCAGCACTTGGGAGGCAGAGGCAGGCAGATTTCTGAGTTCGAGGCTAGCCTGGTCTACAGAGTGAGTTCCAAGACAGCCAGGGCTACACAGAGAAACCCTGTCTTGAAAAACCACCACCACCACCACCAACAACAACAACAACAACTACAACAAAAAAACAGACACGCCCAGAGGGCACTTCCCCTCCTTCCATAGAGATTCCAATCTGAAAGGGTGAGCAGGAAAGAGGGGTGGGGGCTGGGAGAATCCCCCGATTCAGGTGGACCTTCTTGGAAAGGCCATTGTTGAGAAAAGCAAAGCATGGACCTAAAGAGGTCAAAGGACTGACCAACACTCACAGCACACCTTTGTCGTTAGCCATGCTCAGAACAAAGGCGTCCTGGCTTCCAACTTGCATCCTATCCATTCTGCTGAGAGACTTGACCTCAGACATCGATTGCAAGGGCAGAGAAGAGCAGGCACTCTTTTTTGGTGGAGAGAAACAAAACAAGATGCCAAATTTCCAAATATGATCTGTGGCTCTTCATTTCCTGCCATAGTATTTCTCTACAAGAAACAAAATAATGAGTTAAGCCAAAATAAAAAAAAAAAACTTTTTTTTTTTTTGATAAGCCCAAGTCAGTGCCTTTTGGCCTTTCCTTCACATCCCCGTGGCTAGCCTACTGCCTCCCTTTGTGGTTTCTCCTTTATTCTTCCATTCTGTTTCTCTGACCTTCAGTCTCTACCCCATTGGTTTTTATGGCTAGTCCATAGAAACCAGAAATACACACACAGAAACACATCTACCCAGTGGGGAGGGAGAAAGCATCTATGATCTGTTGTCCTGTGTGTGTCTGCATATCCATGTCACATGAAGCAAGGCACAAGAGTGCCGGAATTAGTAAATTCCCCCACCAAGAGCTGGGTGCAACATCTTGGCCTTTCCTCAACCCAGTGATTGTGCTAGAACCACAAATTAGAGTCTTTATTGTGCTTTGTTTCCATGTTTAAAGTTCCACGTGAAATAGGTTTTTTTTTTTTTTTTTTGCTATGAAAAATAAATCTGAAAACAATAAGTCTTGTTCATTGACATAAACCGCTGTCAGTTCCTTGTGGGACCTATGCTGATAAAAACCAGGGGAAACTATTTTATTGGCAATGCAAAGAATTTTTGCCTGTGGAGATTTTTTTTTTTAAGTTCAACAGCAGTAAAGGTGAGGACAGAAAGCAAACAAGCCCTTAAAATCTCTCTGCCCCGCCCCAACCCTTCGTCCCAGTCCCAGGTGGCATAATTAAAACACAGAAAGCGAGAAGCTGTTACCAACCCAACCATTTACCTTAACAGAATCATGCATTTACCAACTTCATTTTATTCCATTTTTTAAAAATAGCTCAAGCTGAACATTGCTTTCTGTTTCACACACAAAGGCCTTCTCTGCGTGGGAGGGTTTTAATATGGTCTGCCAACCAGCTTGTTAGTGTTCGGCGGGGAACTTGCCGGGCCACATGGGGCAAGACCCACTGTGCTGCTATTACATACACAGATGTGGACTTCATTCCATCCATGGAAAATGTTCTACTGGAGGCCTCATAGATTAGCCACAAGTCAATCCTGGTAAGAAAGTGTCGGAGCTGGCTCACATTCTCTTTGTGGAGTGTTGAGGAAATCAGAATAAAGAGTGGGCAGGTATGCATGTGACCATGTAACAGCTAGCATGGTTGAGGATGGTAGTAACAAGCAAGCCTCTATGGTTCCAGAGTGTGTAGATTTGTTCCAGTCCTAAAAGAGCCTGGAAGGAGAGAGCATGAATTTAACATTAGTCTTTGATGTTGACCCAGCAGTGTGTAGAAGTGGGCTTATCCCCTCTTACACTACCAATCCTACAAATACACCATAGCACTTGGCTGGCACCAGAATTCTGGAGACCAAAAAAGCTGTTTTCTCAAGATTAAGTTCCTAATTCTCAGCATCTAAAAGGTTTGCCACAGTGCCTGCATTGAACTCAGAAACTTTAGAACTTTTTTCTCTCCACTTACTCTTATGAATATTTCTAAGAATCCAATCGGCAGACTCATAGATTTGAGCCCTGGAGCGAGCCTTCCTGGAAAATTTTTTAAATGCTTGCAAATTCCCAAGGGAACCTGTCGGCTAAGATTAGGCATACTCATCCAAGGTCACCAAATGGCTGGAGCATATGGGTTGAATTTCTAGGTGTCTGTTTGTCTGGCGCTCTTCTTCCATTCCAAACTGGTGAGAGAAGAATGTCTTATTTTCCACTGACTCTTAGTGTCCACCAATCCCCAAATGACCTGTGGCTGTGCTCCCTCCCAGAGTCTTTGCCTTACACACAGCCCATGTTCTCTCTCAACTGAACAAAACGGTGTGACCTTGCAAGTGGGTTCTTACACTCTGTGTGTCTACAATGACAGATAAGAGAAGTGGGTACTTCGCAGTCTATTGAAAACCTCTCTGTGATTCAGCTAGATGTATCCAAAATTTAGAAGTTGTGGGACTTTATCACTACCAGGGTCACTAATTCAGCTGGAGGCAAGTCTGTGCAAGATGGAAGCTCTGCCCTCCGCTGTATTGGTGCCTGCAGATGAGGACATCATAGGGATGTGCCTCACTGGTGTTTGGGCTGAACAACAGCCCAATATCTTTTCTAAGATACCCTTCTGTGAAGGCCTTCCCTCACTCCAGACTAGCACCAGAGGAAGGAGGAGTTTGAGGTCTTCCAATGGGGTTATCAGATTGCCTTCGAGTGATCCCATTGCGGGGGAGGGGGAGAGTTTATCAACAAATCTGCCTTCCATGATGGCAAAAATACAAACTTACTTTGAAAACATAACTGTTTCTCAGACTTCTAATATCCATCCCGATGCCAACCAGGAAACGAAGGGATCTCATCGATGAATGAACCTCAGGGAAGGGGTGGGATCAAAAGAAGAAAAGGTATGTTTCAACTTGCAGACTTTATTGGCAGATCTTAGGGATGGTTAAAATAAAACATAGAAATAAACATAAAATAAAACATAGAAGGATTGGAATGTATCTAAATTACTAATGTATAAAAATGAAAAGTACCTACTGACCCTCTATCATAGTTTTGTTTTGTACAGACCTGCTTTGGTCCCACCCAGGCTACTTTCTGACAGCCTTGCTAGATTTCTGTTCCTCAAGGGTGGTGATCACTTACCACAGCAATGCTACTTAGCACAATCCAGGGACTGCTTACTCTGATTAGGGCAGAGATTGTGAGTAGATGAGACTACTACCAGCTGCCTTGGCCCCATGCTGCCTTCAGAAGGGGGTACCTCAGTTCCTTGTAGATAGGGTCTTCCTGTTCCAACTCTGCTTCTAGTCTCATGACTTCCTGCCCTGGAGTGAGAGAACACTGTTGGAAGGTAGGTGGCTTTAAGAATAATCTCCTCATCTTATCCTACAAACTGTGGGTCCCTTTATATTATAATTGCTACCAGGATGAGATCCTAATTGCCACTTGATCTTTACAAAAAAGAAGATTGTAGCCTGGTCCTGGAATCTCAATCTTTTGGATACAATATGGGATGAAAATCTTCTTGCTGGTGGGGTTTGCCCCCTTTCTGAAAACCAGATAATGTGTGTAGTTTGCTTATGGGTTCTGGATGCTGGTGGTTGTCAGTGAGCTATGATACTGCTTGTGACTTTAGCGACTTTGTGATCTCTGGATCTCTTGAATTCTTGCACTGGAGTTTTGTAAGCACCTGAGTTATGTAGATTATAAAATCTGGAAGTACAGAGGAAAAAACAGAATAGTTACCCATATCCATGACTACTTGGAAGACCTAACCACCATTATTATTAAGAAGAGGAAGGACGGAGTCTGGTGGTGGCTATACCAGGAAATAAGCAAACATCAAGGAAGTTTCATTTATTTGAAGAAAAAATCGTTCCCAGGGTGAAGGTTCATTTTATATATTTAATTGCTTGGGCTAAGGCAGACCCAAAGCTGGTAAAGCATCGCTTCTAGGTATATACCTGTTTCTGAAGGAAGCTAGCACTTACATTAGCAGGCCGAATCAGGAAGATTCCTCCACCAATGATAGGCAGCAGCATCCAGTCCATCAAAGGCTCAGATAGAACACAAAGGCTGAGGAAGGGTAAATTTGCCCATGTGGGTTGGAGCACCCATCATTCCAGCCTTAGAGCATCATGTTCCTAGTTCTCCAGCTTGAGGCTCAGCCTAGCCCTTATGCTATTGACCTTCTGGGCTTCAAGCCTTCAGGCTGGGACTCAAGTGCACCATCCTGTTTCTTGGTCCCTCTCAATTTGTCATGATGTGGACCAGTTCCTAGTATTAAATCTCTCTAGATCTTCTTGGCCTGTTGATCATCTTTCTCTCAGGGTGGGAGTTAGGGAGGTCTTCTTTCATGAGACATGTTCTCAGCCTTGTTTTTCCATGAGCAGTCCACACATGCCAAGAAAATAAAGGGGGAGTGGAAGACTGGAACTTCAGCCACATCTTCCATGGTGCTCTGGGGCTGCAGTCTCCTTAAACATGTCAGGGGAACCATGTGAAATGATAGACTTTATCTTTCAGATTCCCACAGAGAGCAAAGTTGGCTGGCAGAACTCTTAGCTTACATAGACACCAAGGCCTTCTGCCTGGATTTTAGTCAAGGACAGTGGTTCCATTAATGGATTGGTTGACGCTCTCTACTATTCGCTGGTGAAAGGAACACACCGACTGTGCCCTGGTAATAATGCAAATGCCAGCCTCCCTTACCAATAACTTTAAGGGAGGTATTCCACACCTGGCATTGGGATTTTTTTAAAACCTAAAAAGATATTGTTTTGTTGGTTTTTTTTTTTTAATGTTTAAGAGTTACCTTACAAAGAAAGATAATACTCACTCTGGAAGTCAGAGGTTATCAGGGTTTGTTATGTTTAATATAAAATGAATTGAATAGGGGGGTAGTTATGTCTGTGCTCCGTGAGAGAACTGGTCAGGCATAGATGTCCTTATCAGACATCATCCTAATTGTATTATGAAGATTAATGTTGAAGATAGATCACAGATTAGCATCAACATTTCTAATTTCTCTTGATATTATTTCATTTGAAGAAAAATTCACAGGATGCAATCTTGGGGGGAAAACATTTGACTTAGCCTACAAAGTAGAGCTCTGGCTTGGTGAAAAATATCACGTTGCCCTCAATGAGGGACTTTGGGGGGGATAAAAAGGAATAATATGATGAAGGCCTTGAAAAAAAACGCAAGTAGATATTTGATTATCATGAATTGCTAGTCAAGGGCTGCGGAGAGGGCTCACTTGACTAGCACTTGTTGCTCTTGCAGTCGATCTGGGTTCATTTCCCAGCACCTATATAGTTGCTCCCAACCAACCATCCGTAACTATGGCAGGGGATCTGATGCCCTCTTCTGACCTTCACAGGCATCAGACACACAGATGATGCACAGATGCATGCAGACAAACACTGCATAGTAAGTAACTAACTAACTAAATAAATAATCTAAAACTTTTTTTAAAAAAAAGAATTGCTAGATAGATTTAGTGGCTCTTACTTATCCCACAGGACTCAAGAGGTAAACTGAGACTTTATTTCAAAGAGAAAGCAAACAGACAAACAAAACAAAACAAAACTAACTAAAATGTCACTGTTTTTCCTTAAATCCGAACAAAAGGGAGCCAGCGGCTTGCAGGAATCCCTCTTCCTTGCTAGAGGCTTGCTGGAGTCCCTCTTCCCTGCTGTCTTTCTAATCACCACTAGGCTTTAAATGTTTCGGATGCACCAATACAGCTTTCTTGCTTTCAGATAGGAAGGAAGATGCTCCTGGCTGGGAAGCAACATCGGCAGCATTGGGCTGTTCAACTGGCAGAGCAAAGAGCTGGCTTTCTGCTGTTGGGAGGGGAAGCTAGTGCTGCTCTTTCAGAGAGCAGCCTCTAAGGGTATGGTCTTCATTGTTGCTGAAGGAGAGCTACATACAAAGCAGGCAGTTGAATTCCCATTACCCTCGGTTATTAGTAACATTTCCAAAAACAAAAAGTTACCAAAAGGTCTTCGACCTCAGACTGCTCTGGTAAATTGATCCAGCTGCCTCTTTTGTTTTGTTTTGATTCATTGGTAGTAGTGCTGTGTTTTTCAGATATAATCTTCCTAATGGGGCTGTGATGTTTCTAAATTTAAGACTTTTCTGCCTCGGCTCCCCTATCACTGGTATTACAGGTGTTTTGCCTGGCCAACCACCTAATCATAGTTTTTACATTTTTTAAATGATTGAAAACAAATCAGAATAATAATGATATTTTACTGTATTTGCCTTATTTGGAAGATCTCACCCATGATATATCCCAGCTGACCTTGAATTTGGGGCCCTCCTACCTTACTGGGATTAACCAGTACACCACCACACCTGAGCTAGAACACTTACATTGTATGGCATGGAAAAGTGACATAACTTTAAATGCCAGTGTCTACAAGTAACGTCTTATTGGAGCACAGCTGTGCCAAGTGCTGAGATGTTTTCCACGGTATAGAGTGGGTAGTGCAGCAGAGGACGCCTGGCCTGTAAAGATAAAACCTGAAACCGAAAGCACTGCACATGACTACTGATTCCTGACCTTGGGGGTGGTTCGCACATAGTGCAGGTCATCCTGAAAGCAGCAGGTCCTCAGCCCTCGTGGCATGTGTCTGGCCCATGTGCCAGAAAGGGGACGTTGTCCTTCTCATGTGGTACTGTCATTCTTCCATGGCATTTTCATCTTTGAGAAATAAGTCATAACTCATATCTTCTGGATGGAGCTCATTGATGATTACTTGATGAATCAGAAACATTATGTCCCTAGACAAATTATTACCCTTCCATTATTCCTCCCCATGAATTAGAAGAACTGCGATGAAGGCGTGAACTAACTAGCTAGCGATCACTAGAAAACCCAATGTTTTCTAAGTTGCAGAGGAAGCTCGGTTAGAAAAAGCAGCCCAGCTACATTTTTTTTAAATAAGGTGGCTAACAGTCCTGTCACTCAGAATGTGCAGAGCCACTTTCTCTGGATGCTGTCCCCATGTGTTCCCAGTCTTAGCTGTGTACACCCATGAAGGCCCAGCTCTGAGTGAGGCAGGCCATGTGAGATGCTGAAGATGCATGATCCACTTAAACACTTGAAGACTCCACGATCAGGATAAGGATGCCTGTGAGACGCCTGTGCGTCCATGTTGACGTGAACAGTTCTCTTGCATCTGGAAACTTAGCTTCTTTGGAAGGAGGCTTTCCTTTTATTTATTCAACAATTTTAATTAATTTTTACAATGTATTGTTTCTGCTTATGAGACCAGTGCCCAGCTGATCTGTTCAGTTTTTCATTTGTTTGTTAGTTTGTTATCTTCGTGAGAAGTATCGTTTGCCTTGGTCAAATCAATCCTGAGGCCATTTCTGTTCGCATGCCATTTTGTGGTCTGAACTGGTTTCCTTGGCTAGGACATAGTCAGTGACACAGACCAGAGCATTGGAGATTCCACATCTGGAATGCTGAAACACCGTACACCAGGCCTCTAAGAGTCAACCTATTACCTGTTTCCACTGTTGAAGAGGAATGTGAAGACTAGTAAGAAACAAATCATCAGAAGGCCATTCTGCTCAATGGTGTAATGCAATTCAGAAGATTCTAGAATCGATATTTCTTTCTTAATAACAAAAGAATACAATGACAAGCTCTACCAATAATCTCACCTATACCGAAAAACACATTGAGGAGCAGATGGCTCTGTGGATCTCAGTATTCAATTGTCTTGTTCTAAAAGGAGAAATCCAACAGTGATTTTAATTGTCTTTGACAATGGGATGTTGGCACAGTGTATAGAAATGTTCTGGTGTGTTTCCTGCATGTGCATAAAGATGGCAAGTGTCTGTGTCCTAGAAAAGCGAAATTCCCTGATTAGTGGGCACAAAAATGCCCTTTTTGGGTTATTGTTGGCTGTGGCCGCCTTCCCAAGCTGGCTGTGGTAGAGAAGGGAAGAATGGGATGCTAAAGATGGAAGGCAGGGCCATTACTGTTTGTTTATTCATATCTTTCCAATTAGTTGGAAAAGTTGGTTTGCACCTCTTAGAAAATTAACCTATATTGCACATGCATCTTTTAACAGCATGCCTTAGCCAGTCCCAGGTAATCATTACTGAAAGGAATAGTACCTAGAACACATTTGGAGCCAGTGGTGACAGTGGGCAAGGCCAGAAAGAGCACAAAGCCAGCTGAGGGGAGGTAAGTGGGGATTCCAACAAATACATTTCCAAGTGGCCTAGAAAACCTCCCACCAACGTTGTGGCAGCATAGGTGGAGAACAGAGGTAATTCCTAAGGGAAGGACTTGGTGAGGCTGGGCACTTGGGTTGTCTGGGGCAGGAAGTTCTTAAGTTCCAGACCAGATTGTCATGTGTAGCAAAACTTCACCTCAGAAATACTAGTATTAGTAGCTGCAGGTAGAATAGTAACCGCATGTTAATCCATAATGTCACTCGTAAACAGAAACACTCTCGTAAAAACTATGGTGGAAACAATGACTAATATATGATTTCAAAGAAATAGAGTCAGTTACCTAAATTTTTAGTGACTCAAATGAACAAAATCCCAGAATTTTGAGTGTTTATAGAGAGCGGATATAAATGGGCGAACGTTGTATGATCTAACTCAGTAAAACTTGTACTTGTGTCAGGTACTACAGTGGAAACAAGGTAGACGCCAGTCTGAACTCTGTCTCCTACACTTTCTGTGTGGTCCCTCTACCTTCTGTGAACCTTGGTTTCTCCATCTGTGGAATGGGTTTACACAATCTCTTGCAGTAATGTTGGCACAAGAGTACATGCAGGGTATCTCAGTACAGGTTAGACAGTGACTAAGCTGTTATTACGTAACCCTTCAGCCACACACATCCACCTGAAAATGAACTCTTTTGGTGTTATGTGACAGTTTCTAGTGGGTTCGGGGTTATGTGATGGTTTCTAGTGGGTTGGTTAAAATGGACCACTAGAGAGTGACCCAAATCTGCGGTTGCATCTCATGCTGTCTTTTTAATACAAGAAAAAAAAATCTACTTCAAGGGAACATGGTTGGTATCCAGATGACTTTGCATACATGTTCAGAGGTTAAAAAAAAAAAAAAAAATCTTGCTGATGGCTGTTCCAAGTTAAATCTTGTTTCTTCTCTCTATGAAAATCTTCACACATGGATGCCCTAGGGCTGTGTATCCCCAGACGTGAGTGAAACTAAAACTCAGAAGAAGTGAGATTAGGAAGAGGAATCAGAAGTTGTGTTTGGTTTGGCCAGGAGTCGGAGTGATTACCTTGGAGGGTTTCCATATAAAATATCAACATTGGACAGAAAGCATCCCTTTCCATCAGAACACGAAGGTGCTTCTTCAGCGACGGCGCTCGTCTGCAGCGGCCTCTCTAATTAGTTAAACTGTGGTTGCCAGTCTAAAGTAGACCAGCTGTATTTGTGAACACACTTTATAAGTGTTTGTTTTCTTTTGCCCCTTGGAGCATCTTTGGGCGATGGGCTTTTGAGGTACCTGTGGTTCTTGGGAAGAGAAACAGTTCTGAGGTGATGCTTGCAGCCACGGCCTTTTAGATTCCCTTCGTGAAGATGAGTGCTGCCTTACTGAGCCTGGCTGAGCATGGAGGACAATATCCACTACTCATTTAGATCACTTCTTTAGAAGGAACTATGTCTAGGCTAGCCATTTCCCCTCTGACACTCTGGGAAAATATGCATTTCCACCCTTCAGGAGAGCATGCTAGATACAGTCTCACCTCGTTTACCTGATGCTACAGTGGCATTTCCCCTCACAGTTATCTGTTCAAAGGACAATGAAGAAGCAGACTCAGTACAGGAAAGAGGACATGCTCAATGTATGCCATCGACTTGCGTGAAAATGTCCTTTTGTAGTCAGTACTATGCGTGAGGAAAATGATTTAAAGAAAGATTAGAGTCACCTGCAGAGACTGTCCTCCTATATAGATATATAAAGCCAACTGATATAAAGCGTCTGATATAAAGCCAACAGCAGGAAGCAAAGCTTGATCTTCAGTGTTTGCTCAGTGTTGTGCTCTAACCTTAGTCCATTTCAGGTCACCAACAGTTCAATAATCTGCTTGTAGGTTGGATGAGTAGCACA
>JADRCD010199453.1:0-10581 GCA_019843815.1 Montemys delectorum | reverse complement strand
TCTTACTTCATGTCATGCTTCCCAAGGCACAGCTATAGAATCATTTAGTACTGAACAAACTGCCTCCTTCCATGGTTCAAGCAAAAATATTTGTAAGTAACAACCCATTCTTTTGACACAAACGTTTCCAATTGGAATGGAAAGAATATAGATCTAAAATTTCTCCTTTCATGGAAAGTTAATATGTGGAGATTTTATTACATGAAAGTTAGAGAAGGCAGGAAAATATTGGATAAGAAACTGTACAAAAAGGAATATAAAATCTGCTAAACATGGGGGACAGAATGTCTCCAGGAAAACAGAGAGCGTGTGTGGGATGGATGGGTTTTGAAAAAGAGAACAAGAATATTAAAAAAACAACTCTGACTATAAAATAGAGTTTAACCTCATTAAATCAAAAGTTTGAAATTTCTACATCATAGGTTACTTCTAATTTTGAGTTTCATATGGTATTTTATTCATTGGAGAAAATCTAGTATAACATTGTTATTTTTACAATTTAAAACTTAAGATCTTGGACCAATGAGATGCCTCAGCAGGTGAGAATATTTGCACACTCATCTCACATACTTGAATCCTATTCCCTGCATCAAAATGGTGGAAGGAGAGAATTAGTTTCCCAAAGGTTGTCCTCTAATTTTTGCAAGTACACACATGTGCATGTGTGTGTGCCCCCATACACACATACATACACATGTACACATACACATACACACACACACACATAATGTTCACAAAAGTTTGGAAAGTTTAAACGCCCTTATATTGACTAAATATGATAATAGCAATATTAGAGACTTTTCATAGATTGATTAAAGAAGATGACTCATTTGTGACTCATCAGGAATTAAATATATATCTTCTACTTCTTCTTCTTCTTCTTCTTCTTCTTCTTCTCCTCCTCCTCCTCCTCCTCCTCCTCCTCCTCCTTCTCCTTCACCTTTCTTTTCCTCTTCCTCCTCCTCTTCTTTTTTCTTTGTTTCTTTATTTTTATTTTTAATACATTTTCTATGAAGGCAATGAAGAACCTTATAGGATTGTTTATGAGAAGTCATTCCTATTTTATAGTAATTTCCAGTTAGCATTTCAGTGTTGATGACAGTTCAGAATATACATTCATTTTTTTATTATAAAGATGACCTATATATTATTTACATAAAAATTTATTTCCTAGTATGAAGAGATTGAGTCATAAGATAAATTTATTATTATGAATAAAAATGTGTGATATGTTAATTGAGCACAGTTGATTTTACTCATAAAAATCATAAATTTTAATGGAAATAAGTTAAGGAGAAAATGTCATCAGAAATTCAGAGAGAAGCTTGGACATATGAAAGGTAAGAAATTCAAGAAAGTCAAAACCTATAATAATAAATTAGAGACAGCTTTTCTCCGTAATACTGGAGATACGTTCTTAAACATGTTCCTGGTGGTAATGTGACTATCACGACTTAAGTCACTATGACTATTATCCTCCAAATTTGGCTTCATAATTATTCTAAAGGAATATTGGCTTAGAACATTACCTCTTATTTTTTCCCATATTTTCCACTTATTTTCCACAATAATAGGATTAATGATCCTACTATTGAAGCCTTTCATTGACAGGGTTGTATTTGGAAGCAACTGACAATCAGGTGACCATAAACAGCACATAATTTAAGAAGCCTTGTTGATTGTATCTTTTGATAAGAATATATCAGAAACAATCACTACAGTCATATTAATAAAAATAATAATCATCCAGGAGGGTTTTTATGTCTTTTTAAAAATAATTTTGTCTTCCAGATTTCTCTTCCCCTGTAATGACATATAATCCTTGTTTGTTTGTATAATCATAAGTAACCTTTATATCTTCAGGTCCTTCATCATTGAATCAGTTCTAACAATGCTTCATGTGATCAATCTTTCAATTTTCTGCACTCTAATATTTATGCAGTGGAGTCTTATTAATGCTTTCATTTAATTTCCCAACAATTTTTTTTAAAAAATAGAATTACATCATATACCATTTGTAGGATACCTGTATATATTTTTTATAAAGTGTCTATTCACTTGAATTGTTTTTTATTGGGATTACTGCCTTATCATTGAGTTGGAAAATATTTATATAATCTACTTGAAATCCTATTGATAGTGATATTTTGAAAATAAATCTTTTTTCTTGATTTTATTTATAAGCCCATGTGTATTTTAAAGACCAAAACAATTAGACTTTTATGAAGGAGTTATTCATCAAAATTTTACTAGTTCTCTATAATTTTCTTTTCTTATTTATAAAATACTTTTTAAAATAAAAGTCAGTCATATTTTAGTCCAATTTTCTTCTCCAGAACTTGTATTATTTTTTCTCTTCCACTTAATGATATGATCTGTTTTGAGTAAGCATTATAGTGACTCACATAATCTTCTAGGAACAATCATTAGCTAAATTAGTGTAAGACTCTAGTAGAGGGAAGAGAAAATGGTTTCAATTTGCATAAAATTAAGACCCCCCCCCCATTTAATACGAGTAGTAAACTATGTCTGCATGGAGTTATTTACCATAAGGTGATAGAATATGGTGGGTGAAAGAGTGAACTGTTATTTCTTGATGAAAAAAACTGAGAAATCTGAAAGCTAACATGACACCTCCTGTTACTGTTGCTTAGCCATTATAACCCTTTGTGCAGGCTGTACAGCCTACATCCAGATGATGGTTGTCCATCATATTCAGCAACCTTCATATTCAAATAAGATCCAAAGCTTCACATATGTCACATCACTTCTGAGAGCTGTTCATAATACAGAATTGCATGTCAGATGTACACTCTGGTTTGCAAAATGCTCACCTAATGTGTAATAGGCTCCATTGTCTCTCTCAAATATCATATGAATCTGATATGGTAGTGCGTGCATCTTATATCAGCACTTGGAAGGTAACAGCAGGAGTCAGATGTTCAAAGGTGTTGTCTTAGTCAGGGTTTCTATTCCTGCACAAACATCATGTCCAGGAAGCAAGTTTTGGAGGAAAGAGTTTATTCAGCTTACACTTCCACATTGCTGTTCATCACTAAAGAAAAGTCAGGACCAGAACTCAAGCAAGCCATTAAGTAATATCGCTCCATGGCCTCTGCATCAGCTCCTGCTTCCTGACCTGCTTGAGTTCTAGTGTTGACTTCTTTTGGTGATGAACATCAATGTGAGAAATGTAAGCTGAATAAACCCTTTCCTCCCCAACTTGCTTCTTGGTCATGATGTTTTTTGCAGGCATAGAAATCCTGGCTAAATCAGGCATCTTCTACTACATAGCAAGTTTAAGGCCAGACTAGGCTATAAGATACTCTATTTCATAAAACAAAAACAAATATAGAAGTTCAAACCCAACTTTCTAATTCAGAATGTGCATTTTGGCACAATCCTAGGTGATGCATATGTGTGTGCTAGTTATATTAAGGAAGTACATGTGTAACTATTTGATTTCTACTGATGAGATCCATGATTTGTCTAGCAGTATGCTTCTGCCTGTAATAAAGCAGCTTGATAAAGGGTCTTTCATAGATGAGCAAGCCTTCATACTGAGTCTGAGTTGAAGCTGTGGAACAGCCATGTATGTGCATCTGTAGTCAATATGCAGAGGCCCCAAGAATTTCCCTTATTCTGGAGTTCCTCTGCCCCCTTCTTTCCCAATACTTTCTTCTGGGTTCCATCTGTCAGGCCCAGATTAAGCATGTTAGCCCCAGCAGCAAAAGGAAAAAAAAATCACTCTATCTTGCTTATGTCAGTTAGAGGATGCTTTGTGAATTCTCTCCCTTTAGCTATTAGCTATAGCTTAATGCTATTTAGCCACAGCATTAAGACCTGGCTTAGTTTCATCAGAAGCATTCAGTGGGAGGGGAAGCATAGAACATGTGTGTAACAGAATAAGTATCTATAAATATGCAGCTGATATTCATTCTCACAGAGAGGTGCTTACTTATGTTTCTCTCCTAGAGTAGCAAATGATAAAATAATTATATTGTTGATAGTTGGCCAACTTTAGAACAAATAAAACCTGTTTTGGATGTGTTAGTCACTAGCTGGGTTAAAGGGTGAATCGTTGTCTCCCAATGCATTTCCTTAAGATATGTTTTGCTTCCCAGTGTTGTGTGGGAAAAAATCTGTGTGCTTCACTATGAACCTGATTGGTTTCTATGTAGCGGCCTAGATGACAGATCAGACTGAAGGTAACAGTCAAGATTATCCTTATTTCCTGAGATCATGTAAACAGAAAGAAAACCGGGCACTCTCTCCTTAGCGCTATATCAACCCCAGCCCTCAGAATCGCACTAGGTCAATATCGAATGAACCTTCAAACCTGCGGAATCTCTTCAGGATCCCTGCAAACAAAGATTTTGCTATTTTATAGAACCAGGAGAGCAGAGGAAGGTAAAGAGGAAACCAATAGCATTAGAAATGTACTGAGTGAAAAAAAAATGAGTGTTAATCCACCCTCCTGATAAGGAAGCCTGGGAATGGAGATAGCAATCCAGAAATGCAGGCTGTGCAGTTGAGCAAGGCTGGCCTAGAGCAAAGGAGGAAGTGGAATATTTATCTACTATAACAGACCCAGAATATATCAGACCACATGGCCCGGACATAGGTCTAGTGTGTGGCAGACAGGGACAGCTTTCTTCATTATGAGGCTTGGCAGACATGGTTCTATAAAAGAGTTTGACCTGGAGCTCATCTTTTCAAATACAGCCTGGAGACATATAATATAAAGATAGCAGGTATATCTGAAGCATAATTCTGGTGTGTGTGTGTGTGTGTGTGTGTGTGTGTGTGTGTGTGTGTGTGTGTCTGTTCTTAAGGCAATCATAGACGTTTACAAAGCCTGAATGATAGTGGTTCTGCGGACCTCCCGGAAGCTCTTCCCAGAAAGGTCCTAGCATGCAGCAAGAGAGAGTTCTTAGTTAGTGGATTCCCAGCATCTTGAAAGAAAACAATCAGAATTCATTTCTCTCTGGAGATTGGGCTCTTCAACTCTGTTCCTTCAAGTTTCAAGAAAAGGCCAATTTCCTAGATGCTGGGTAGCAGTTTGGGTAAAGGACAGTATTCTTCTAGGTATATTTTTATGTCATCATTGTAAGCAACTTTAGAATTTGTTTTGAAGATGTTTACAAAAATTGCTTATAACAAGCTTCTAGTAATTGATTTC
This sequence comes from Montemys delectorum, assembly GCA_019843815.1. Classification (NCBI taxonomy): domain Eukaryota; kingdom Metazoa; phylum Chordata; class Mammalia; order Rodentia; family Muridae; genus Montemys; species Montemys delectorum. The sequence continues at coordinate 5,399 of JADRCD010199453.1, read as the reverse complement.
TTCAATATACTTCTACTTGCTCACTTATGGGGTTATATTACATTGGGTATATATCCAGGTTCTGTTTAATAGTTATAAGAGAATACTAAAATTTCCAGTCCTTCAAATACTGCTTTTTATGTAACTAGACTTTTGTATACTTCTTGTGATGTTGAACTCTATCCTAGATTGTTTTTAAACACTGGCAGCTCTACTGTGGTATAGGAAGACTGAAGTGTTATTTCTTCTACTTCTCATCATACAGCTGCGGGTGTTAGGATTTCATTGTTTCTAAGGATGAATAAGATTCCATTGTATGTTGTTATGGTTGGAACCCAAAATGTTATCCCAATAGTTCCTATTTTGATTTCCTGTTCCCTAGTTTAGTGGCACTGTGGGGGTGCTAAGGTGTTGGGGCATAAAAGTGTAGGTCACAATTAATCACTCCTGACAGGAAGGAGACAGGTAGGGAAGGAGGAACACCAGGCCTGAGAGCTATTCCTGCAGTTCAGTGAATGAGTGAAACCATATGGGAAAAGCACCAGGCCAGTGTCCCCTGAAGAGAGTGCACGTGCCTTGTGGACTATAATGTTATGCATGATCCAAGGTAGCAGGAAGAGATTGGGTGATTAGGTAGAAATTTGAGTTTCTTGCTTAAACTGGAGACCTATTTGTATACCAGAAACCTTAACATGTAACTTCTGACCTTGAACATCATAATCATCATAGGGTTTCTCCCATCAAAAAAAATGTTGAGAAGTGAATTGACCCAGATGTTTGTTTAATAGCATAAAGTACCTGAAGGCTGAAGGCCCATATCAGATGTAAATTCCAAGGTTTGTTATATAATTCATTACGATTGTGAATTTATCAAGATATACACGATTTAAACTTTACAATACTGTGTGATGGGTGGATGGCCACTGAAACATTTCTTTTTGGGGAGTCTCAAAGAAGAACACTGTAATATTAATATTCAATATAAAGCAAATATATGGAAAAAAAAGGCTGAGGCTAGCTGCCAGAAGTATATCATTAAAGATGGACGACCCATGATGATTAGATCAGGAGCACTGTTTCTGGCCTTTGGCCTCTTCCTGGTCCACCACCATATAAACAATCCCAAATCACATGCTTCTAGCACCATAGTCTGAGGCATTCCCCACTCTTTTGGACTTGATGTATTGAGCCAAGCTTCTATGTTTTCCCCATTAGGTGGGCTAAGCTACTTCTTTATGTCCTCATGGCTGATGGATAGAGTCATTTACCCACTCAGTTTTTTTACTTGATGACTTGAGCCACTCTTCCATGTTTCTCCTGCTAGATGAGGTAAGCTATTCCCTCATGCCTTGATGGCTTGATGGGCTAAGTCCTGCTTCCACGTCTTTATGGCCTGAGACTAAGACTCTAGGAAACCATAGACCAAAATGCATATTTTTCTCCCTTAAGTCAGTGCCAGTTATTTTGTCACAGCCTTGCGTAAGCAATGGAAGCTTACACATGCATCATATTTCTTTAATCCTTTCATTCTTTGCAGGATATCAAGGTTGAGTCTCTGCTTTAGCCAACATGATCAGTACTGTAACACAATTAAGCTGGGAATTTTCCCTATTGTTGTTATACCCCTCTTGTCTAAGTCACCACATTCTTTCCCAGCACTAGGCCAGCTTTACCTTCACTTTTAACTCTTCTTTGAGCCATATTTGCCCTTTTCAGTAGGTAAATAACACTGTGATTTCCTATATAGTTTTCTATAGTCTAGCACATTCTCTTGTGGTGCTATATGAAAAGAAACAGAACACATGCCTGTTGAGAAGGAGCATATGAATTCCTAGGACTTTGTTTGGACATAGTAAAGGGTGAGAATTCCATGAACTAACTAGCTGTTTATGCTCCCTTAGGGAATGAAGGGTTAAAAGTATTTGAAATTATGATTATTTACTCTGGTTAAAAAATACCTTATTGTAAGTGATTTTCAACCATTTTTGGCAACAAAAATGATGAGGATTTATATTATTTTGCAGCTAAAAGTTTGCAGACTATATATGTATAGTAAGCAAACTATAAACTGTAACTCTTAATGTAATATATCTGTATCTATACCCATATCTCACATTGTAAAGAGTAAGTGCTGGTTTAGAACTATTATACTATTATCTTGGGGAGCGAATAGCTTTCAAGTTGTTTATAGAAATTTGAGAAACTCTAGCTTATACATTTGAGAAGGGTTGGTGCTGAGAATATAGAAGGAACTACAAAATACAATACAGAATCAAATAATTAAAATTAACCAATATAACTGCATAAATACTTTTCAAAAGAAACATAATAATTAGTAAACAGATAAATAAATATAATATCAAGAAAAGGCTAATCAAAACCAAAATGACATTATCATCCCATCCTTTTAGGAATAACTCTGATCAAAGTGTCTGTGAGAATATAGAACAAAGCAAACATTTGTACAGTGTTTCTGGAAATGTTATTCAGTGTAACCACTATGCAAAATAGGAGGCAGTGTCTAAAAACATTAAAAATAGAACTCCCTTGATCCAGCATGCCTACATGCATTCTGTCTGTCTATCTATCTATCTATCTATCTATCTATCTATCTATCTATCTATCATCTATCTATCTATCTATCTAGAGTTCATATTAAACTTAGAGCATTACAGGTTCTTCACAAATACCCTACATCACATCTAAATTCCAAGCCCTTGATTTGTTAAAGTTACGATACATAGAACATGGTCAGCAGGTAGCTAGACTTACTATTATTTTTCCATATATAGGTAACCACAGGGACATGTTCAATTCATGTTTAAGAAATCTACCCCAAAATTTGTTTTCTAAAAATACTGAAATCCATTCTAGAGAAGAAAGATTATAAGGTTTGGCTGTTAAGGTACCTAGTTCCCATCCTAGCATCTGAGTATTGGTAAAGGAGTTATGGGGTTGGGAAAAGTAGGCAAAGTAATTCTATCTTAATAGAGATAATGTTATATAAAAAGTAGGGGTGTTTTCTGGGAAAGACATATTTACATTATAGAAAAACAGTTTTAACTAGACCACAAAATGTTCTCAAGTTTTACCATAAGAGAAGCTGCCTAAAGCCAAGTTACCTGAGAAAATTCTTTTAAGAGAGTTCTTTTTTTTTTTTTAGATATTTTCTTTATTTACATGTAAATTTCTCCTTTCCCAGTTTCCCCTCCAAAAAACAAACAAACAAACAAAAACAACAAGAACAAACCCCTGTTGCCTCCCCCCTCCCCATGCCTGCCACCCCCACCCTCTCCCACTTATTGGCCCTGACATTCCCCTACACTGGGGCACAAAACTTTCACAAGGCCGAGGTCCTCTCCTCCTATACTATACACATGCTGCCAAAACATTCAGTCACACTATATACAGTCCTTGGTTGGTGGTTGGGTCCCTGGGAGCTCTGAGGGTACTAGTTAGTTCATATTGTTGTTCATCCTAAGGGGCTGCAAACCCTTCAGCTCCATAGGTCCTTTCTCTAACTCCCTCATTGGGGACCATGTACTCAGTTCACTGGATGGCTGTGAGCCTCTACTTCTGTATTAGTCAGGTATTGTCAGAGCCTCTCAGGAGATAGCTATATTTAGGCTGGCTTGTCCTTCCTTCAGTCTCTGCTCCATAGTTGATCTCTGCAACTCCTGCCGTGGGTATTTGGTTCCCCCTTTTAAGAAGGAATGAAGTGTCCACCTTTTGGTCTTAGGGTGAAAAGCAGCCAACTGGAGTCCCTAGACAGCTGGAGAAACTGTTAAGTTACTGGCTTTCATGATTAGTTTTAATATTAGTTATATCAGTGAAGACTAGGTACTGATTTGGAGTATAAGTGTTTTCAGATTTCATAACTGTCAATCAAGCATACATTTTGGATCATAGCATGTAGTCTGTATTAATTCTTAAATTATAACACTGTAGGCAATAATTAAAGTTTTCAAAATAAAGTAAAGCAATCCTGAGTTAAATTTTTATAATGGACTTTCATATGGGTAAATTTATAATTTCTAAACCCATTTCCTTTCATTTTCCATTTATCTTTTCTCTTTATATTCCTTTTCCCTGCATATATACCATGTAGTTGTCTCCCAAGTCAGTCATTTATTCTCAACAATACCCAGTTCACCAGTATTCTTGAAGCTGAGAGGCAGAGGCAGACAGATCTCTGTGGTTTGCAGAGCCAGTTCCAGAATTCTAGAAGAGTCACAGATACACAGAGAAATCCCATCTCACCCCCACCCTAAAAAAACAAAAAAAAAAAACAAAAAAAAAACAAACAAGAAGCAAGCAAGCAAACAAACAGAAAGCCTGAGCACAGATATTATCTTCCTCTCATAATAGTCTAGGGACAGCAGTCAGCTAAGGAGACCCACACTGACAAAACCTGGACTCTGCTGCACTAGCTTACTACAGTAAGATATAGAGCAAGCCTGTTTTCTTTCATTCCAGTGTGTTGGAAATATAGAATTTCTGAAATAGAAGGAGCCAAGCTCATAATAAAATGAGATGGTCATTTCTATTTGCTGTTTTCTGCAGTTCTTTGGCAGTCTTGTAGAGGCTCCAGTGATCCTATCAGGTATAAGGAGAGCCTCAGATTCTTTCCAGCCAATGTTCTCCTTAGAGGAAGTAGCATAGAGAGGACTACAGCTATTGTAATGAAGTCTACAACCTTGAAGACCTTTTTAGTTTTAAGGTTCAGAGAGAGAGAGAGAAAAAAAAAAACAGGTAAGTGGTTTACATTTAAATTCCAAGCGTGCATGTATCGAATTCTGTTAAAAGAACCATTTATTTACTACCCAAATATCCAGTAAGTTAAGATAAGATGCTAAAATCCATACCGTAAATATGGTAAATAGGGTGAATTAGAAGAAAGAGAAATGGAGTTATTCTACATGAGTTTTCAATTTGGTAAGGGAAATAACATGTAAATATGATGAATATAATAATAATAGATGACAGAATAATAAACATAGCAGATTGTTAGAATTGCATTCCAACTGAGGAACCAGTAGAGCTTTAATCCCGATAAGATGTGTTTTGTTAAAAAAAAAAAAAAGAAAAGAAAAGAAAGTTAAATATAATACACATTATACTCATGTATGTAGGAATACTCTGAGTTGGGAAACTGTTTTGGATTATGGGATGTTTGAACCTTTAGTATAGTTCTATAGGTAATCATTTTACAAGAAACATGTATGGAATACTCTGAATTCTCTCAACTGCTTAGGTTTATGCATAGGCTCTGAGAGAGGGTACACATGTTGGATGGAGCTATAAATATAATTTGTGGATTAAACCATAGAGACTCCATCAATTAGAGTCAAGAGCACTAAAGATAGCTGGATATGGTGAAAACACTTGGAATCCTAATATGTAGCAGTCAAGTTGATGTA
>JADRCD010199452.1:0-18234 GCA_019843815.1 Montemys delectorum | reverse complement strand
GTAAGTGTATATGGAACAGGCATGTAAGTGTATATGGAACAGGCATGCAAATGAAAAACAAATTCAATTCACTACACTCGGAAAATCTGAAGAGCACAATGGCATGGGTATTCTCATTCTATAAAGAACAGCTCTCCGAGAAGACTGCTGGGTAAATTAAAACCTATCTCATAATCAGGACACCTTCCAAATCTCGCTAAACCATTCTCCTAATTCAATAATACAGATAAGCTTATAAAGCTAGAGCTTGCCGAAAATGCATGAGAGTAAAAGCAAATATTTCAAGACTATGATTAGATTTTACGTGACTAAATGTTTCCAAGTCTTTGCCTATAAAAGTGTCAGGATAAATTTGTGTCTAATATTAACAAATGCAGTACTAAATCCAGATTGTTATAGCTGGGCACACTGAAGGTGCAAATCGTGCAGCCGATATTACACATCTTTCTGTTAGCAATTAGTTCAAAATATTGCATTTCTACCAGAATCCCCCATGCATAGTAACTACTGGCTTACTATCACAAAAAATTCACAAGCCACATTTAAAACAAAGAAGCTGAAGCAGAAATGAGCACACTGATTGCTTGGAAAAGGGCAAACTCTTTAATTAATTTTAGATAGAGATACATAAACTGTCTGCTGAGATTAACTAGGGATAAATGAATATAAATTCACATTTTAAACAAAAGATAAGATTTATGCCATAATATGTATATGTTAAATTAATTAGGAAAACTGAAAAACATTGATATATCTTTGGATCTGGTTTGTGTGTGTGTGTGTGTGTGTGTGTGTGTGTGTCTGTGTGTCTGTGTGTGTGTGTGTGTCTGTATGTCTGTGTATTTTCCCCTTAGTCTCTTGAAAAAGGAACCTTCAAGCAGGACAGATAGTTCACATTTGCAGCCATTGTGTTCTAGAGGAAAAGGCAAGAGAATCAAGAGTTCAAAGCCAGCCTAGGATACATGGAGAATGAGAAGCCAACCTAAGGTGAAATCCCTGTCTTAAAAAACAAGGATACTTTGTATTACCTGATTTAGCTTATTAAAAACAGATTCGGTGTAATACTTTATCATTTATAAGTCAGAGTTTGTAATAAGATTGGATTTCAGACATATTAAAAAGGTTTATTCACCTATTATTTCCTTCACTTAGAGGAGAAAGTATTTGGTAATTGTTAGAATAGCATGAGAAGGCCCATTAAGAGAAAGCATTACCTCCTAGCCTCCGCCTCCAGGCTGAGACAAGTATTGTCTCCTTGTTTGGAGTTAATCCAGTTGGTCAGGTCAAATGACTTAGCTAAGGGAGGCAGGTTCACCTTAAGCCAATTAAAGAGGCAGAAAAATTGTCCCTAAGGAGAGGCTCTACTTTATTCTCCCAGAATTCCTGCTATCTTGGACAGGCCCTGTGACTGCCTTTCTGAATCCTGACTTAGCACTAACTCTTCTTTTCCTTTTTCGCCAAAGTCCAACAGAGCCTCACTGTCCTTTTCCTCGTACGGTACTCTAGGCTTTACTCTTTCTCCAAAGCCTACCACCCTGCGGTGTGGCTGCCTATTTACCTTGTGGCTAGCATCTATGCTGTCTTGAGCTCAAGCAGCATTGCTTTGTTTCTTTCTCTTTTATATTCTCATCCTCTGGGATGCTGCTGAAATTCACAGCTTGCCTACCTTAAAGTTTTCTTCTCCTTCTCTTTTTCCTCCTCATCCTTATCTTTCCTTCCTTCCTTCCTTCCTTCCTTCCTTTCTTTCTTTCTTTCTTTCTTTCTTTCTTTCTTTCTTTCTTTCTTTCTTTCTTTCTTTCTTTCTTGTAAAACCATCCCGGGCCTTCTGTTTAACTTTGTTCTTATCCTTTTATAGAGGCTAAGAATTCCAAGAGGGGACCTTGATTTTTCTGGTAACATCAGATAACAACAAAAACAATCTCCCAAATTTCTAGTAATATGAATTTAGGTGGCGATTCAGGAATCGTACATATAGAAGTTGAGAAATACAAATGTGTGTACCATTTAAACAAAATCAACTTATGTAAGGTAGAAAAAGCAAGATGTAAAGAACTCAGACAGCACAGCGCTAGCCGCACAAACATGAGGACCTGAATTTGATCCTCAGGACATATTTAATAACCTAGGTATGTTGGGGAGTCAGAGACAGGTAGATGCACTGGGCTTAATGGCCAGCCAATCTAGAATATTCAGTGAGTCTTGGACTGTGGAGAGAGCCTGTCTCAAAAACAAGTGGCATAGAACTTGAGAGAAAATAGCATGTGAAGTTATTCTCTTTCTTCCACATACATGGACACATAATTGCAAACATACCAGCAAAATACAGAATACATATACACACAGTGAAATTCAATGGAGGAAAAGAAATCAGAAAAGGTAAGCCTGTTGCAGTTCAAGGATGATACAGCTTTTGAAAAAAACAAAATGGAATTGTAAAAGCATATAAACACCAGAGGAATATAGCTTTTGTCTCCGGAAAAGTTACACCACAGTGTGCAAGGACTTTGTCAGCACTAGCTCATACGACACTCACAGAGGTTTGGTGAGGATTGAAACAGTCACAGCCAGTAGTTAGGAATATAGAAGGAATGAGTGCAGAAACATAAAGGAGAGAGGGATGTAGAGTGAGCCTAAGAGAAGTTGTCAGTGACATGGAGTACAGAGAATTAGAGATGAAGATGAAAAGTCTGATTCAGACTAAGCCAAGGAAATATTTCATCCAAAACTGATGAGATGTTCAAAATACCTTGCTTTTAAAAATGACCAGAGTTAAAAGGAGTGGCCAGGATCTGCTCTGGTTTGCTTTCTATTGAGAAGCATAATGATCAAAAGCAACTTGGGGAGGAATGGGTTAATACCATCTCACAGTTTCTAATCCATCCTGATAGGAAGACAGGACAGGAACCTGAAGGCAGAAAGGGAAGCAGAAGCCATGGAAGAATGATATTTACTGACTGGCTTGCTCTTCATGCTTGCTCAGTTTGTTTTCTTATAAATGCCAGACTTACCAGGCCAAGAATGACACTACACATAGTGGCCTGGGCCCTTCCACAACAGTCTCTAATAATAAAAACAAACAAACAAACAACAAAACAAATAAAACCAAAACATCAAACAAAAACCTTTCCTATAGGCCAATCTGATGGAGACATTTTCTTACTTGTAAATCCCTTTTCCCAAATGGTCCAAGTTTGTGTCAAGTTGACAAGAAATTAACTAGCACAGGTCATTTTTAATAAAGTTACTTCCAATATGTAGCACTTCCATTCAAGAGATTATGAAACAATGACTAGAAAAATTATCTTATTTTAACCAATATGTGTGTCTACTCTTCTTTGGGGCAAGGGGGTCAATAAATATTTTGGGGTCATTCGGACTGAAAAATTGAAGCAGGGTTTAGTTTACTCTTAAATAAATGCCTGACTAAATAGTGACCAGCAGCCTCCATAAGTCCAGTTGACTCCATAAGTCAACAGTGTCTTAATTTACTAAGGCTTAATTTAATAAAGTTGTCAATGTGGCATGAAGAGAACTTAGAGCCATCCAGAATCAGTTTCCCAAATGCTGTTTTACACAACAGTAGTACAGAATAATGTAGAGTAGACTGTGAACAAGAAAAAATAAGTGGGAGCTACTAATAAAAGAGATAAGTAGACGAAGACTTGTAAGCTGCTTTAATACACCTCTCTGCACTTGAATCTGAACATCACAGCATGGCTTAAAGTTCTACAAAGCTAGAGCCAACATCCTAGCCTTTGCAAAGTAGCTTCCTTGGAAACTAAGTGGTGGTAGAGACATTTAGGGGTGAGAATATAGAGCGATCACATTTAATGTCATAGATTAATAAATCACTTCTGGAGAACTTTTTAAATCATCTTTTGGAGGAGTTAAGTATTGTGTATTTATAAAATGTCAACATTCCACTATGTGTTCCTACTCCTGTATATAGGAAAGAGTAAGTGTCATTATTAATCTTGGATTAGAATAGATCACCAGTATTCTAGTAACGACTAGTGCATGTATCTTATGATGGTGAGACGCTTACTGGCAACTAGATATTAAGAACAAGAATGTTAGGCCTGGTGATAAAGGATGATTGCTGATAAACTCAGTGATCTGATTTTGATTCCCTCAACTTACACAGTTATTTGATTCCCTCAACTTATACTTATTCTCTCCTTAGAGAGAATAAACTTCCTTAGGTTGTCCTCTGTCCTCCACATGGGTTCTATAGCATGCACAGCATCCTCATCAATAAAGAATTAAATATGAAACAAGGTGTAAAGAAGAAGAACACTTGTGTCTCTGTAGAACTGCGGAGTCAAGGCATTCATTACTGTTACTGCAATATTGATAAGAGAAGCGGCTTCTTATATATTATATTTTAAATAAATTATGATATAAATAACAAAACAGATATGTCATAAATGCCTCTTACACAGTGGCTAGAACCATGAGCACGAATTTGATATTTGTAAGATATGAGATGGTATTTTGGGTTCATTCTATGGAGTAACATTTTGTCAAAGTTGCTAATTTTAATCACAGTTCCCCAGGAGTGTTCTATATTTCACTCTGCCACTCATGGTCTATTTTAAACATTGGATGAGTTATTCTGTTAACTACACATTTTAAGAAAATAGGACATGAACAAATCAACTTCTGGGTTTCAGATTTTTTTTTTCATTGAATACACAATGGCTTTCTCGTTTTTCTCAAATTTCAGGGTAGTGGGTATTCTCGTTTTATGAAATGACATGTCAGTTATGAGTAAGAGAGGATGGATTTGTGTAACTCAACTTACCAAATAGAAACTCTGTTGTAAGAATTACGATAAAATATTGAGACACACAAATACACTTAAGGGATAAACATTTTCCAGCTGCCCTAAGTAATTCCTTTTGTGTTAAACTGTGAAATTCGGACTGGGATGATACTAGTAGACTGGGCTAGTTCAGTAGTAGACTGGTTTGATAGCACATAAAAACAAACCAACCAACAAACATCAAACCAAACAAACAAAAGACCAAACAAAGAAACAAAAAAAATCAAAGCAACCAAACAAAAATCTCTCTGAGTTTGATGCTTAGAAATAAGAAAAAAGAAAAGTTCTGCAATTAACCTAAGCACCAACCTAATATATCTTTTTTTATTACAATGAAATGCAGCCTCTTTAGACATGTCTGATGAATATGTATTGACATTAATTAGATATATGATCTTTAAAACTTAAAAATGGCTTCTAAAGGGAAAGCAGATGACCTTGAGTTGATAAGATGGCTCAGCACACCAAGGGCCTTGCTCCCAAATCTGACAACATGAGTTTGATCATCTAGATACAAGATAAAAAGACAGAAAACAATTTCTAAAAGTTGTTCTCTGACCTCTGTATGCATATCTTTACGTACCCAGACATGTACACAGGTACACACATATACTCACACACATACTCATACATACATGGCCTAAATAAACAGAAGAATTTAAATACTGTGAAATAATTTTTTTTAAAAAAACAAACAGTGTAAAGCCTATTTAATATGCTGGTTAAAATAGTGGGTTTCTCTGATTATGTCCCTTCTCATCCTGATATGTTTCATATTACAAAATCTTATGTGTCTTCTACACTATGGTCTGCGGGTCTCAGGTGAATCTTCTGGATTATGATCCCCAGGGAGCTGAGGTAAAACCGAAATGAGCTCTCAGTTACATGTACAGATATGCTGCAAGAAAGACTAGGAATGTATAGGAGTTGAGCATTGGACCCAGAAAATGGGAAGCGCCTCTACAAGGTGAGCCTCTAAAGATTGCTATGCTGATGAATCTGTTTGTGGTGAAAGGAGTGCTTTAGGGAATGCCTGACATCTGAACTTGGAATCTGGAAGTGCTGGGGACTGAGTGATGCCTTTTACTGACTCGGTGGAGTGAGTTAATTACTGTGATGGGCTAACATCAGCTTACTGAGAAACTCAGGGGTCTCAAAATTTCCTAATAAAAAGATTATTGTATAAATTACTATTATTATCATTGAAATATAGTATATACAATGATTGCATCCTGTAGGAAGTTCTTCAATCCCCTCCCAATTGATTTCTTTTTCAGATAGGGTCTCATGAAGCTCAGGTTGACCTCAAACTTGTGAAGTAGCCAAAGATGACCTTGAACTGCTAATTGTCTTGTCTCTTGCTTTCATTCAACAAGTGCTGGGTTACAAGCATTTACCACCACAGCAGACTAAGGACAGTCCCTTTTAAATATAGGAAAGTCTTAGCTTGCCTTGTTGGCCAATGTTGCTCATAAACAACTAACAGACATTTTCAGAAATTTAGGTGTGAGAGGCATCTCAGGTTTTTGTTCTGTGTTGTCCAAATGATATAGCATAAATCTGTATCTTTTATTAAACAAATAGTGAGTCTGTGGATCTTAGCCCTTATTGTTGTATGCAGATGTCCTGTGTAACACAGTGCCATGTTCAATGACTATATATGATGAAAAATAGTTTAGAAATGAAAACAAAACTAAGGATAAAAACAAAACATTTAAATATACGATATGAGTTGATTTCAATTGTGTTTCTTAAAGAATTAACAAAAGAGAACCAATTTAATTCTCATATAATTAATACAAAGCAAACAGTATCAGAGCAGTATCTAGTTTCTACCAAACCGAGACATACTCTTCTCACAGTTAACAATACACTCACTGAGAGTAGCATGGACTTTTTTTTTTTTTATTTCTTCTCATATTCTGTCTCCGCATTGAGGTCCTTATCCTAACTTACACCTCCAGACAGTGTAAAAGCCCACTGTGATCCCATGTGATGAAGCAGGCCCCAACCAAAGATAAGATGCATGAGGTCAGTCTTTTCTCTGGTCCCTAGATCTAATTTAGCTTGGGGATAGAGAAGTCTCTTACAAAGAGAATTGAGTATGAGCCAAAGTTATGTCCTCACTGATTTCTTGTTTTCTTAAGATATTTTAAAAGTAGGGATTGGGAGCTGTGGGCTGAGGGAGGGGAGCCAAAAACAAAAAACAAAAAAACCCACAGCATGTTTGAACCAAAGTACAGAAGCTGTCAAAGATGAGAAAGGAAGAAATGTCCAGAGTTGCTCTGTGTAATGGTTCTTAGGGTCAACATAAAGAAGGGTAGAAGATAAGTGCAGAAGCAGGGGGGAGCCATTAAGCCCAGAGGAAGACTACAGATGGAATGTCTACGTGTACAACATCACTGTAAATAATTAGGATAGAGGTACAGAGAGCAAAGAAAGTTCCACAACTTAACATTTTATTATGAGGTAAGAGTCAATATAATATTCTAGAAGGAAATGAAAATCTCCAGGTCACAGTACTGGGAGCAGTACATGTTGAACAGGTACAAGTGCACTGCTTGACAAGAATAATGCAAACAGACAGTAAAGAGTTGAGTGACTGTCACCATAGACTCAGTGGTTTTTAAAAGAATATGAGATGGGACATGTGGAAAACAGGGATATATAGCAGTGATGAGTTATGTTTTCTTATGATACATTTAATCAATATGTAAATAAAAAAATTAATTACCAGAAAAAGAACATGAAGCTAATTTAGCTGGGTAAATCACAATTCTTTTTTTTTTTAAAACAAATGTTTAGAAAAGTAGTCCTTTTATTTCGTCATTTGTTGCTTTTAAAGTGCTACTGTTTAACTTTTACGTAGCTCATTAAACATGTTACTTTTTCCAGGTTGACATCTGCATGATTATTAAATCAATTATTCATAGTTCAATGATTATTGAGATCCATTTATGTGTTACTTAGCTAGTTATATATTCATGTCAATAATGAAGCAGTACTGTGGGATATTTGACAGCCCACTAAGAACCATATATTTATTTATTTGTGTGTGTGTGTGTGTGTGTGTGTGTGTGTGCACATGCGTGCATGTGTGCTGTAGCACATGTGTATATGTCAGGGGACAACTTGTGGAAGCTTCTCTCCTTCCATGTGGCTCACAGGGACTGGACTATTATTGTGAGGCTTGGTGGCACGGGCTTTGGCCTATGGAGTTCTACTGATGGCCTTGGTCTACTTTCAAAATTATTTTTAAAATAATTGCAAGTGTGTGTGTGTGTGTGTGTGTGTGTGTGTGTGTGTGTAATAACAGTACTATAAACTATTGTGTTGGTATCTTATGTTTATATAGCCTTTCCTCATGCCAATCCCCACTTTTAGTTTTATCTATTATTCCCCTTCATGGTGGAAAGGTCCCGAGGGAGGCTCTGCGCGTACCAGAAGTGCTCCAACACTGAATCATATTCATAGTCCTTATTTACTTCAAGCATTATATATTTTCATTAAAGAGAACCCTGCTTTAGGGTTTAAAAATATTTTTATTTCTGGATATTTCTGTGTGAGAATGTGCACATGGGTGAGGTGCCTGAGGAGGTCAGATGAGTTCTTTGGATGCCCTGGAGCTAGACTTACAGGCAGCCCTGACCCTCCTGCCCTGGGTACTTGGCATTGAACATGGATCCTCTGAAAGAGCGAAAGGTACCCAGTCCCTGCGCTATCTCTTCAGTTCCTAGCCTACTTTTAAAAAAATGGATCTTTCCAAATGGCCCAGTCCTAATGTTTTGATGGAGCTTTAATCCCGCCTTTCGCTTTTGAGGCAACTTTTTATAAAGCACAATCTAGGTTCTTAAAATGCAACTCAGAATTAGACACAGTTAAGACTTTAAAATAGGGAAGACTAACACGCACAAGCACATGGAAATATGGAAATGTCACAATAGAATGTGATGGAATAAATGTCTTTAAGAAAAGCTTAGCGTGGCCCAAAAGTCTCTCTGTAACTTTATAAATAACTTATTCTAGATTTGAATTGATATAAGTAACATTCAGTGTTACTTATTTAAACTACTGAATCCAATGTATTTTCAATACTGAATCCAGAATTAGGAGACATGAGAGATAGACAGATGTGGGAGGGCTGAGAGGAGGGGAAGAGAAAGAGGAGGGGGACAATCCATCCTCCGCTGTTTACTCAGTAAGTAAAAATACTTAAAAACTTGAAGGTATTGTAACCACATCCGGCGTTTGTAGTTCAAGAAGAAATCGCAAAGCATTATGTAAACGCTAGGGAAAAAAAAATCAGTTGCAAGTCAAGGCTTAAAATGCCTATCCAGCCAATTACAAATTCAGGAGGATTCTAAAAATTTAATACATTGGGATCTTTAATCTGTCACAAAGGCAGGGCCAACTTTAAGCAAAATGGCAAATCCTGTGATGGGCAAAATAAGACTTGCCCAGAGGAGCTTTGTAGGTCTTCAATGAATTGACTAAAGCACGCTGAGAATTTTTTCCACAGCTCTTTGCTTAGCGGGGAGGGAAACAAAAACAGCATGCCAGCAGCAGAAGGTGGGTAGAAAGCTTCAGAAAGGCAGAGTGGCACCAGCTACCGCCAACAAGGCAATGCGGAGCTTGTAGGAACTGAAACAGCCGAGGAAGGCAGGCCCATAGAACTAGCAGCTAAGTTAGTTAGTATACGTACAGACACACTCTGCACCCTCGCGTGCATGCCAGTGCTCACAGCCATCACACTTCCTTCCTGTGGCTCCAGGGCGGCACGTGCAGAGTCCTGTGATCCGGTCACAGGGAACCGGCAGGGAGCCATACGGGTCACACTCACATTCTTGGCAGGAGCCTCCAGGGCTGCTTGGGCTGCCAGTGTAGCCTGGGGCACACCTAGGTTGGAAGAGGACAAAAGAATGGAGATGAATAAAAGTCTTAAGTTTAAGGCTGCTGGTGTGCTCACGCTCTTACGAACGTACATGCGTGTGAGTTAGTAGGGATTGCCCCTCAGGTCTTGCATATGAAAACATTTTAAATCTCTGTTCATTTTTGTTTGCTTTTATATCTATTTGCCCCAGACTGGTCTTAAATTCACTTTGTAACAGTTTGAACATGCCATCCTCCAGCCTCAGCCTCCTGAGTAGCTGAGAATTGGCTTGGCTTGGTCACTGTCATTCCAATCTAAGATAACAAGTGTTTGATAAAAGTATTGCTTAAATAAAACCATTGGAATTGTTTCTTAACATGTGCACACAAAATGAGTGTATTCTAAGCAGGTTCAGATTGATTAAATCTTCCAAGGGTTCATTATAAGACTAATGAAGATAAAGTATGCAGAGGGGCTTCAACATTACAGGACAATCAGGAAACATAAGCGGTTTTAGACCCTGACTGCATCTGGGCAGGTCATAAGGTGATTTAAAAGATTTAAGGAGCTCTGATAAGTGGAACACATTTTAAGCTGGAAGGTTACAATAAAAGTTTAACCAGGACCTTTGGTTTAGTTTAGTGGAATGGAAGCAATTTTTTATGGAAATATAACCCGATTGCTTATATGTTAGAGATGATAAATTCAAAGCTATAACAACATTTGAGAATTGCAAAAACAATTCAAACCACTCACGTTTGCTAGTATATGACCCTGCTCATCCATAAACTGCATGAATTGCCAGCGCCTACTGATTCCACATAAATGCATATTAAAATGATGGATTTCTGTGATCATTCTGCTATTAGACAGCAATTGCGGTCTTACGCTATGCTCTTCTAGTCTCTTCTACACAGCTGCTTTGGGAGGTAGTGATGACGCCAATTTATAAAGTTATCTGCGGCATATAGCATTTGTGGTAGAAACCGCTACAGATGAGCCCATTGCTACCCCAGGTTGCTTTCAGTCGTAATGCTACTGGTGTTTACAAGGGCATTAAATGGATATTCATTTCAACATAATCCCAAGTGACACGGCAGGCACAACGAAGACCTACCCTATCACCTGTAATCTACGTCCAAAGGATGCATGTCTCTTCCAAATAACTGAAAATGTTTTTGTATGTTTTTATATTCTAAACTGTTCAATTTCTGCTGATTCCCAGTAATATGGGCAGTATGAGCATACCATTCTGTACATGTATGAAGGTGCTGGGTAGAATGTGTAGTTATCATATACAGGTCTTTGAAAATGTATCTTATAGAACACACATTTTTATTGAAATTCATAAAACCTACATCTAGCTCCTCCATTCATTTCTATTGCCATTATCCATATAACCATTGCTGGTTGTGTAAAAGACTCATAAATAGTTGAAAGGGAAAAATAACAAATGCTTTTTTAAATAAAAAATACGAGTTTAAAAATAAGACTAACGGTTTCAGAGCTCCTAGGAATCTCTAGTAAGGTCAGCAAGCAGGCAGGCTATGGGAAGGAAAAGTGAGTTAAGTGTGATTTCAGGTGATTTGCAATCTTAGCTTTCTTACACAGAAAATTTTAGAATATAAAGAGAGTCCCAAAATTTGTTCTGCTTTGAGGCGAAGGATATAGACTTTTAAAATCCATTCTCTCTTGTTAACCATTGACAATGACTCACCCAGAGAGAGATGGGGGTACATCCCTGTGAGGGAACCTCGGCAGGACACCAACAAGAACCCTTCCACATCTGATGATCAGGAAAAGTGTGAAGTAGGAAGGAAAATGGGGCCCACATAGGTTGCTGGAACTAAGCTAAGTCTGTGAATTGTTATGAAACTATTAGATTGCTATCAGTTCTACTAAGATCACAGAACATGTCTGTCACAATAATACCCTGCACTGTGTTAAATAATAGTGCCGCTAACCGTTTGAACATCTAGCTTCCTGGTCATGTAGATGTGTATCTGGAAGATGTGAATTTTCTCCCTGAGAAACAGTCGGTCTGGGGCTGTTTCTTAGCTGAGCATTTGCATGAAACCTAAATTTAGCTTAATGATGGTTTCCCAGATTTTATATTTTCTGATTTCTTTGAAGAATATTGATTGCCTAATGAAAAGGGGGCTCAATAACAAACACTTTATTTTCCAAGGAGGACTAATTACTCTCATTACCATGTAATTCTAGAATACACAAAGACACAGCCAAAATGCTAAGAAAAGTACCATGCTTTAAGTTATTGCTGGATACTATTGGTCACTGAACTAATTGAGAACAGTTTGGGCAGTGTCTCAATTTCTATAGCTACCAAAAAGCTTTGGAAAAATCCTGACATTTGTTCTTATAAAATTCCATCTGACTCTGTTTGTATCAAACAAACATAAATTAAATAATCATGAAATTATTTGGGATAACTAATATCTCAGCATGAAATTAGAACAGACACATTTTTAAAGGAGCACTTTTGAAGCTATGAAGATAGTTGTGAAGCCTTAATTACTAAATATAAACGATAAAATCACAAGGCAGTTATAGTACCATGACCCTCTATGATCACCATGTGCGATCGTCAGTACCTTTCACAGTACTGTCCTTCATACCCCCTCGGGCAGGCTATGCAGCGGTAATCTTCCAGACCTTCCGATACACAAGAGGGGCTGAAACTGAACCAGAAAACAACACAGAAAATGTTACTTGCTTATTTGATAAAACTCAGTATTTCTACCCACCACCAAGGTCACCGGAACATTTTGTTGGAGGTGTGTGATAAATATATTTATAAATATTGATAAAGTTCTTATTTATGGTAAGACAATTAAATACTACCGATGATAGATAACAAAATTGGTTAGTTTTTGATAAATTAATAAGGTACCACACTAAAAATATCAGCATTTTGAAATTTTAAATAATTTTATGAAATATGTATAAATATTATATTTCAACAAAATTAATCACAATTTTTATTAATTCAAAGAATTTTGATGGGAGTGTGTGTGCACAGGCCTTCTAGTAGGTTGGGTATCGCTGAATATTCTCCAGGTGAAAAACCAAACAAAAAGGAGCATACAAAAATCATGGGTTTTGTTTTTTTGTTTTTTTGTTTTTTTGTTTTTTTGTTTTTTTGTTTTTTTTTTTTTTTAAATCTTAGTCCAACTTGCCACTGGAAGTTCAATATATGGAGTGTGAACGGACGTTTCACTCAGCATGCAACGAGGCCTTTCACAACCTACCAGACTCCAACACTCGAATAAAGTATATAAAGTAATTTGACTTAGTGTGTGACAAGAAGACATAGCTTTTTAAACCAAAATGAACAAGATCTGCTCACTATTTTATGGACTTTTAAATAATTGCTCTGCAGTCAACTTCCCTATTACATGTGCAGACTACAGCCAGACCACAGCTCAAACCAGTGCTTCATTCCTGCAGACAGGATGTCTCTGAGCATTAGGAAGAGAAAACAGCCACCCTGGAACGCAATGATGCTTCAGATAACCAGTTTCATTGTTTGGTGTCTTCCACATCATTCCATATGAAGAAGCAATAGGAAGTCTTGTTTTTCAGGCCAAGACCCAAACAGTAACACATGCTAACACCATACTCTTTGGTTTAGGCATCAGGGTTGTATCTCATTACAACTACTCATGCAGCAAATCCATGGCTTGTGAATGGCTGCCAAATTTTAACTTTTGCAAAGTGTGTGAACAAATAGCCTCATTATCTGACCAACTGATTTTTTTTTGTTTTGTTTTTTTGTTTTTTTGTTTTTTTGTTTTCCCTGGACCTTGGACCCCCCAAACCTGTAACATCTATCAAGTGTTCAGTTCTGTAACTTTCAAATTTGATGCTGAAAACATGTGTTTGGTTGCATGACCACACACATCCCATTCATTAATATTCATACACAGGCCCTGGGAAATAGACTCTAGACATTTTAAATATAATCTATACTGTCATATAGAACGATACTATAGTCAATTTCTATAAAATAATAAAACTCCTCAATAAATAAAATATCCTTAAAATATTGTATGGGAACGTAGCAGTTCTAGATGAGTTGATACAAACTGTCGAATTACATGTTTTGTTGCAGAGTTTGATTTCTCCTTCAAGCATTGAAGGGGCTTTCGAAGGAGCGTAGCGCAATGGCATCTTCCCTACGAGTAGTGTTCAATGTTCCACTTCATAGCTCCTCGCCATTCCTGACTCGTATCTCATTTGCAAGAGCACTTGGAAATCCTTGCTCATCTTGCTTAGAGACCACCTGTTTTTACTTCCTTGTGAAGACTAGTTTCAAACGCATCACCACCCAGTTTGTGAAACTTACAGAGTTTGTTCTCTGTGAGACCCTCTCTGGATCACAGAGCTGACTGGTCTCCTGGAAACCACTCCCTTCTTATTTTTTGTTTTTTTTTTTAACCGGATCTGCGTTGTGTTCGTCATCTGTTAACACCATTTCAAGCTCAGGCTCCGATTTCTCCACTAAGTTGCTGCCTTCATCCTAAGGGCTTTAAATACTGTGTTGACTCTAACATCTAAAGCTGATTTTCAACTCCTCTGGCGAAAACGCACTTGATTTCCCTCAGCTTAGTTAACGGCTACACTTCTGTGTCCTCTGCTGAGTGCACGGAGGCGATGCTGCCCCCTCTTTCATAGCCCATCCAACTGTTGTTTGATGTAGCTCATCCTACCGTCCTACACTGTGCAATGTCTGACCTCCATGGAAATGCTGCCTCTTCCCAGTCGCTCTGTTTCAGCTGCATTAAGCTGGTCTCTGCCAGCGTGGGTGAGACAGGCGTTACTGAAGAGTCAATGCACTGTTTACCCCCAGCTGTTACATAGGCTTATCCTACCAGTTCATTCGCACCTCTGCATCAGCCACACCTGTCTGTGGAGGTCGTTGGCCCACACTGAAAACGGTGTGCCAACCCTGCACTCCACCACCCCGCCCCCACTGTGGCTACGTGCTTTTCGTGGAAGCACTGTCTCAACCCAAGTATTATATTACATGTCTCTGTTCACTTTCTTATGAAAAATACAAGCTCCGGGGGAGCAAGAAATGAGACTATTCTGCCAGCTTACATATTCCCAGTATGGGAAGGTAGTCTCAGATGGTATTGAGTTGGGCTGACACTAAATATTAATCATCAAAGGAACAAATAAAATACCACCCCTATCTTCTTGGAATGTACACTTCTGTGGGACCCATACACAAACGTAGGGCAGGACTTGCATTTTCTCTCTTAATCTGCATATTCAGATGGAGTAATTAACTACTTAGTAAAAGCTTGATATCTGAAAGGGCATCTGATTGAAGTTAAGACATGCTGGAAATGCACTGGTGGCCTGAAAAAGGACGAAGGCAGGCTGTGCCAGGGAAATGACTCTCATGGAAGTGGTCCTTGAACTGGATTCTTAACACTGGACTGGATTTTGTATGAATTATCTCAGGCCTTAGTGAGAAGAAAGATTTCTAAGTTTGTTTGGAAATGAGCTAGCAACTCTAAAGCCAGCCTCACGCAGAAAGCTGCTGTGAGCCATGGCTTACAAAGACAGACTGGTATGGGTGCCTGGTGCTACCATGAAAAGGCCTGCCCTTCCCTTGGCCGTACAGTTAAACAGGCAAGGGTGTGTAGGTGGTGTTGCTGGGTGACGCTGCTGGAGGCTTGTGGTATTGGACATGAGTTAGAGGCTAGTGCTGGGGCAGCGAGCCACTCGTCACAGTCTTCCTTACCTTTTCTTCCTCATGGACCATGTAAATAAGACATTTCCCCTCTCCCATCTGGAGCTCAGAATCTATTTTTACAAACTGGGAGAAAAAAGTGCCTGCCTTAGCCCTGCCTCACTTTTCTACTCTGCCTCCTAATCCATCCTTCTTACCATCCGTGGATCTTTTTTGTTAATTAGGCTAATTTGTCCCAAGCTACAGCTGGTGAGATTAGTGGGCCATAAAATCAGCTTAGTCTTTTTGGCTAATATTTCTCTAAAATGAACAATAAGAAAATTGAATAAATGGTAGGATACACTCACATATATTTGGGTGTATATGTATTGGCTTTTGCACACTGGATTATGATATTTTAACAGGACTAGTTACAGTTGTGGTTGATAAAGCCCATTGAGGCAATAGCTATGTTTTAAGTTTTTCAGGCTCCTTGGAATAAAATTTATACTCAAATAAAACAAACCAAATTATGAAATTAAAACATGTGAATAAAATGTTTTATTGATTCTGCTAACCAACCAAGCTAGAATTGTGTATTTTCGATTTCCTAAAATTGGCAGTTTCGCTTAAGGCTCTTTTTATTTAAAGTCAACTTCCACTATTGCCAACCTTCTACAGAGACCCTTTGAGTTACGAACTGCTGTGTTTGCTCAGCCTCCTCTGAAAGAGCAACCCTGGATGCTTGCTAACTCTTGCTCCTCCCTTGGCGACAGTGCTGCCTGAGGTTCTGTCTCTCTGGCTTCTCCTGCATTTGCTATTCATTTTCTAGTGATGCGAACTTCGCAGCTAAAGGCCCCGTTCGTTCCTTTTTTGCCTTCATTCTATGTGCTCCCCTTGGGGAATGGCTGCCTGGGAAATGCAATCTGACTTTAATTCATTTATTAACATATTTCTTCCTTCATCTGCTCCTGCAATTTTCAGATTTCCATTCCATGCAGCTATTTGCATATTTCCATTCAGACAGACCTTTCACATCAATTTGAACCCATTTAAACCATAAATTACCTGTCCTTAGCAGCAGCTCTTTCCTGATTTCCTGTGTGAGTTCATGGTGCCACCACTGGGGGGTGAGGGGGGAGGGGTTGAGCTGGCTAACTAAGATCATCAGCCTTCATCTTCTACCGGTCTCATTCTCACACCTAGTTAGTCACCAGTTGTGCACACAAGAAGTGCCCCCACTCACCCCAGCGCTGCCCTCTTGTGGCTGTTACCTAAAGTCCCGCTCTCATTATCTCTTGCCTTTTAATTGGTCTCATTTCTTTTCCTCTTTGCATGTTTCATTTCTTTCCATTCAGGTCTCTCATGACAGGCTTCCTAAAATGTGCTTCTGACCATATTAACAATTTTGAAAAGAAAGTATGCCTGCATGTTTTAAACTAACGTAGAAAGTTAAATAGTAATTTCATGGACTGGCACTCAAATATTCCTCCATTGTAGTCTCCATGTTCCTTGTCAACCCATCATCCTCAATAATTACAGAGTCCTGTATATACCTGACATTCAAAACCCTTTTGCTACCTAGCTCTTAAGCATGCCTGTGATTTTTTTTTTTAAGTATTTAGGCATATAATTTCTTACCACCCAAAACTGTAAAAGTCCCTAATCTATTCTTGGTAATATATTATATATAATAGTACCTCTTTCAACATGTTCTTGACTATTCTACAATTAAGGATGATATTTGGGGGCTGGAGAGATGGCTCAGCAGTTAAAAAGTGCTGTCTGCTCTTCCAGAGTTCCTGAGTTTAATTCCCAGAAACCACATGGTGACTCACAACCACCATGCAGGTATGCATGCAACTAGAACACTCATATTCATAAAATAAATAAGTAAATACATCTTTTAAGAAGAATGGTGTTTATGATTTTGAATTCTGTGACCACTTCTTTTAATGTCAAACTTTTATCAGAAGCATCTCTAATAAGCGGCAGTGTTTCTATTCTGCACTCTGTAGCTGTGGGTATTATAGTACACACAACAGGGAATTATTACTGATTTTGTTTTAAATCTAAATGGTTCACATTTTAATAAACAATGAAATGAATGGCATTCTTTTGTTTAAGCATGGGCATCACAGGGAGAACTGGGAGAGGGAAATGAAAAAATAATATTCTATTTCATACAACTATAATTTTGTACTTGAGCAAGAAAATCTCATATTTTATCTTCATCAACAGCCACTGTACCTAACAATCTGTTTGACACTTTGGAAAGAATTGTACTTTTGCAAAAGAAATGGAGGTGGTTTGGATGCAACTGTTTTCAGAACGCATACAAAGCTAATGACAAGGGTACAGGATGAGTGTATGCCAGTGGAGGTTCATTTCATCCTCTTAGTTTCGTGGCTTTTTTATTCCTAGGGTGTCCAGAATTCTAATGCTAGACAAACTATCATGCCTTCTTTTCAAAAGCAAATTCTTAGAGGGAAATGACTTTACCATGTGGAAACTGAAGTAGACAAATTACCCAACAGAAAGTACACATAGTCTTAGCAAAAAAGGTAAATGAAAACATTGAGGGGTTTGCAATGATGGATGTAAACCAAGGCAGAAGGTTCAGACAGTATGGAAGGGAGCTACTTCACCATTTCTTTCCCGCTGGCAGGGTTTCAACAGGATCGTACTCAAACCATCTGAGATAAAAAGGGGTCTATGCTCTCAGCCAGTATCAGCTTCTCAAAAAGCACTTAGCAATAAATTACCCGAGCTTCATCATGCTAGCTTTCAATTGCTTATTTGACAATTATTTCCCAATATTGAATCCAACATATAAGA